>JANIJG010023847.1:13285-25241 GCA_024611175.1 Megaceryle torquata | reverse complement strand
ACCTGAGTAATAGAGTAATTGTAATTGTTGGTACAAACCCATTTCAAAATGTTCTGTAAAAACAACTTCTTGTGCTTGTTTGCTTTTAAAGACACCACTTTTCACATCAAAAGCTTCACTCCCATAATTTTGGTCAAATTACCTGCTTGTTGAATTTTCAAGGTCTGGAGCTCCAGCTGATGCATTTTTTTAAGATCATTCATCTCTTGTAGATGACTATGTACCAGCTCCTCTTTAAGACTGCAAAGTGCACTCTCTTTTTCTGCTTTCAGGTACTCACGAACCTGGTCTACGTGAGCTGAATAAACCAGGGACAGGCAAATGCGCTGTGCTTCCATCTGTATCTGTAAATCAGTCTTTGAATAGAAAAATAAGTTTTACAAAGAGTGAGAAACAAGAAAACAAAGTCTTGTCTTTTGCAAATTTCTGAAATTAATATGTTGCATGGAATGCTGCATATATGGTATACATTAGGTAAATTTAAATATGCACAGTTTGGAAAACAGAATAGTATGACATTCTCTTTTACTTAAAATTAAAACCTCCCTGGGCAGCCTGTTCTAGTGCTTTGTCACTGAAGTCTCCTTTGGTTGTGGAGTCTCCTTCTCTGGAGACTTTCCTGTTTTAGCAGGGGGGTTGACTAGATGATGTCTAGAGGGCCCTTCCAATTCTGTGATAGTGGGAGATTAGTATTTTACAAGTTTGATAAAAGATAACTGCAGAAGTGAGGGTTTCCATTATCTCTTTATACTCTTTCAATTCTCTAAATACTTATTCAAAAACTAATCACAGATTAAAAGTGTCCTGAAGGTTTTTACCTCAGCTAAGTTAAATGCTATATCAAAGAGTGAAGTGTTCTAGATGTCTCCTTACCTCTCACTGTTGTTTTTGTATTAATTAAATATTAGGGGAAGAGTATTTCTTGCACTGAAAAATAGCAAACTTATACACATTGACTATAGTTCCTATTCTGGTTATTCACATAACCACTTTTTAACCATTGGCCACACTGCCACACATGACCATGCACCCGTAGTTTAAAGCAGCTAAAAGGAACAATATGATGCAGATTTCCAAGTGCAAGCTCCTACAAATTTTCATAGGTAAAGTATTTTCTATACTGCTTTATGTAACATACCTGTTCTGATTTTAATGCATCCACTTGCTGCTGAAGATTATCATCTTCACTCTGTGTAATGTCTATTAAGGATGTTTCATCAGTCAGCCTGTCTGTCATCCCATGCAAGTGTTCCACAATAGACTCCTGTTCTGATTTCAACATTTGCTGAACTTCCTTTCTTTTTGTTATCTCATGACTGATAGCTTTACATGAACCTACATTTCCTCTTACATTTATTTCTTCACTAACTTTATTCCTTGGACCAAGGATTTTACTTTCAGATGCTACAGCATCAGTCTTTAGAACTTTTCCTTTAGAGCATTTTGTCTTAGGTTCATTACTACTACTATTTCCTCTCTGAGCATGGCTAATTATGACTTCTAGTTCCTTACATTTTGCTAGAACTTCTTCTTTCTCATCTTTCAAGGATTTAACTTTTTCATTTAAATGACAAATTTCACTATGCTTTGACTTCAACTGTTCAGAGAGACTGGAAAGTCTCAGGGATAACTCCAGTTTCTCACGCTGGGTAACCTCAAGTTTTTCCATAAGTTCTGTTGCATCTTTCTCAACAACTTCTCCAGCCTCAAATCTGTCTGTCCTGGACACCTCCATTTCTTTACTCCCTTCAAAACTGGAAGTTTTTGTTTCAAATAAAACTGGTCTATTGCTTTGTAAGTGGTGAAGTTTTTCATTCAAAGCTTTGAGTTTGCTTTTATATTCAGCTTCCTGCTTATTATTGTTCTCTTCTAACTCAGTTTTTGCCTTCAGAAGACTTGCACATTCTTTCTGCAGCTCTTTATAATTGGCTTCAAGTTTTTTCTCAGTAAATGAAAAGACACTCTTCTGTTTCTCAGTAACTTCTTGAAGTTGACTGTTTTGATTTTTAAGTTGCTCATTTTCAGTAATAAGCTTTTCTATTCTTTTTTGCAAGTCCAAAATTTCTGAATTGGAGCTAATGCTGTTGTTAAGAACAACACTTTCTTCAGAGCTTAACAACATACTTTTTAATTTCTCTTCCAGAGTCTTGTTTTCTCCCTTAAGAAAGATATTTTGTGTTTCAAGTTCAGTACATTTTTTTTGAAGGCTATCTTCTCTCTCCCTCATTTGTTCCTGCATCAACTCAGTTTTAAGCTGCAGCTCTTGAATTTCTTGTTCAAGGGTACCTTTTTCTTTTTCCTCTTGCCTAAGCACTTCAATCTCCTTCTGCAGCTCATGAATTTGAAGTGTCATTTCTTCAGATTTAGAATTTACAATAGATTGCTGTAAATCTTTTAGGTTTGAAATCTCTAGTATCAATTGGTTTTGCTTTGTGATTAAGTTGTCCTTTTCATACTGCATAGCTTCTATCTTTTGACTCATTTCATTTTGTAACTCATCTAACTGCTGTTTATGGTGCATGTACAAGTTATCTTTAAGGCTTTCTATGTTCACCATGTGCTCTTTTAGTAAGTCGTCTTTAAGTCTTGAAAGCTCCTCTTCATGACTAAACAGCAGCTTTGTTCTCAGTCTCTCTAATTCTGCTTCTTGAGATTCTGCCATCCTGTCCAAAACAGCATCCTTCTCCCTTTCTAGCATTTCAAGTTTTATTTTGTAATTTGTCACTTCTGCCTCATGTTTTAATTCCAATTCCTTCCTAAAATCAGAGGCAGAAGCCAGCTGAGTTTTTAAATCTTCCATGACAAACTGATACTTCTCAGCTTCATTTAATCTACATTCCATATCCATTATAGTTTGTTTGGCTCTCTGAACCTGCTCTCTTGAAAAGTTCAGTTCTTGGAAAAGTTCTTCAATTTTAGTTTGTTGAAGAGACTTCTCTGCTGAAATCACTTCCATCTGTTGTGACAATTCTTGCTTTATTTTCTCCCTTTCATTATCAGCATCTTGCAATTTCACATTCAATTCATTAATTTTCATA
Organism: Megaceryle torquata; assembly: GCA_024611175.1. Lineage (NCBI taxonomy): Eukaryota > Metazoa > Chordata > Aves > Coraciiformes > Cerylidae > Megaceryle > Megaceryle torquata. The sequence goes on along the minus strand of JANIJG010023847.1, from coordinate 22,203 downwards.
TTCATTAAATGCATTTGATCTTTGTTAACATTCTCATTCAAACACAGACTTGAAGTTTTCTCCAATTCTACCTTTTGTCGCGAAAGACGCTGTTCTATTTCCATTGCGTGTTGCCTAATTAATTCTTGCTTCATTTGTACAATCTGTTGGCCATGCATTTCATCTAATTCAGCCTGAAGTTGTGCCAGCCTCCTTTGTGTTTCTAATTCCATTCTTTGCACAATGTCAGCTTCAGCCTGGCTGTCTTTATAACACCGTTTCTGCAATTCTTCCACAGTTCCCATTAATTGTTTTATTTCATCAGAACATTGTCTTTCTTTCTGTTTGTAGGTGGTAAGTTCAGCTTTCATATTACTTATCTCCTGGTTCTTCAGCGAAATCTGTTCTCTGAATTCTTCAAGTAATTTACTAACATCTGTCAATTTTTCCTTAAGCTGAAATGAGGTTTTTTCCTCTTCTCCAAGTTTTGCTTCCAGCTCTTCAACTAACGCTTCTTTTTCTTCCAGTTTACTCAAATCTTCTCCTTCATTTTTTTGTTTTTCCTTTAAAAAATAAGCAAATACACGTTCTTATTTTTAGTTCATTATCTGCACATAGAAGAACATTTAGAGACTTAGCTATTTAACTGAATGCCTTTCTGTAGAAGGTTAGTGATCATTTATAAAAACTAAATATAAATTATTTGTTGGCCTCATTTGGAGGTTTTCTGCACCCTTTGAATAGTGCCAATCCCTGCCCCTACCCCTTACCCTCCCCTCCCCCAATAAAATAATCACTTCCATTTCTTCCAGCTGTGCTATGATACTTCAAAATAAATTTAGTTCAATCTACTGAAAGCTTTATCTCATCATTTTTAATGATTTTTTTTTATGTACTTTTAAGATGTTTTCTATGAAGGATATTAAAAAAAATACATGAAGAAAAGAATTCCTTATTTTCTTAAGACAGAAAAGATTGTTGAAGCATTTTTTTTTCCTAACAAAATGAAGTTATTTAATGAAGACATTTTAACCTACAGCATAGTTTCACAATTGTTTCTACAATTTTAAAAACATGGTATGTAATACTGACATAAAAAACTCAGTTTTAAATTATATGTGTTAGTTAACAGAAGCAGTCTTAAGAAGTTAAAATCTCTGTATGCATTCTATGCAGCACACTCATAATCTATACTTTGGACCCCAGATTTCAAAGGAACTACAAAATCATGAAAAGAAAAAAAGAGATGAGAAAAAGCTCTCTTTCTACTAAGGTACACACCATTTCATATGCTGTGATTTTGTCCCGAAGACGTGTAACCTGCACTTCAAATTCTTCATTCTTTTTTTGGTAATTCTTTAGCAGACATTCTTGTTCTTCCAGCTGTTGCTGATGTGAAAGTATCTGTTGCTTGGCTTGCAATAAATCAGCAGCTGTGCAACTATGGCTGGTGTTCCTTAGGGCTTCACTTGCCTGCAACTTCAATGTTAAAAAAATAAAACCTAAAATAGATCAAGTTCTTCACAAACAGCTTACAATACATAAAGGGCAATCTTTATTTTCTTTTTCTACAGCACAAGCCCAAAGACTATCACAAAAGTTTTTAAGTTCGTTTAGGAGGAACTGAAACACCCTTATTCTTTTGAGATGGCAAGCCAATAAAAAAATATTTAATATTAAGCTGTTTATGGTGAGCTAGCACAGGACAGCAGTGTCTCAGAAACACTTTTAAGTAGCAAAATGAACTAGTTGTAATTACTGTCCCCAAATCAGGTACTTAATAATAAAAGCTTGGGCTTCAGAATATAGTCCACCTGAAGCTTTCAAAAAAAGACCAGCTATATAAAGTGCTTAAACTGCACAAAATACTACAATATTAAATGGCAACCCTGTAAACTGTCATGCAGATTAATGCTTTTTAGAACAAACACTTCCCTGAAACTTAATTTAGGTAATTTAAGTAATGAAGTTAACAACACAAGAGGCAGTTTTTACCCATAAATATAGGAAACACTAGACCATGAAACAGTGGCCTACCAAAGCTGATGGCTGGCTGTTCTGATTTCAAAGGAACACGTTGGATTCCAGCCCAGAAGTCTGGGAATGAATTACACAAGGGCTTTTCCCTAAGGTAACTGCTGTCATCTAGTATTTACCAGAAACTATCACCAAATACTAGGGAAGAAAACAGATCAATCTTTATTATAATTTTATAGTGAATTAGTACAAGAAACCAGGTACTACAGAGTAGGACTGATCAAGTGACTGCTGATCTATACTAAGAGACCAATTCTTCAAAAAAGCATAAAAAATTCTGTTTCTGCAGGAAGTAGCCACTTATGGACCCTTCAAAGTGACAGCAATTTTTCAAACCCAAATAAATATTGGTAGCACTGTAACTTACATGCTGAAACTGAATCTGCAGTTTTTGACTTTGTTCAGTAAGCTCTAAGAACTCCCTCATAGTTTCATCCTTTTCTTTCCGTGCCTGCTGTAAATTAGTAGTGAGCTGAGTGATAATGTCATCTCTTTTTTTGATAGCAGCTTCAAATTCTTGCAGCTACAAACATAAAATGTAAGTTATTAGGGCACATTAAAGCCACAAGAAAAAAAAAAAAATTAGCTTACTCTAGTTCAGTAGGAATTCATCATCCCTAAGCTCTTTATTTATATGATGTCACACAGGTCTACTGGAGTATTTGTGTTTTCAAACATTATTTGAAAATATTTCAGAAACAGGTTTTTTCCCTCATTTAACAATATATGACCTTTAAGAAGATTAATTAGTTAAATAACTTGCTTTTAAACTAAAAAGCATGGCCACATAAACAAACCATCATAAAGGAAGCCAGAGTACCTACTTAGTGTTTCAGCAATTTTGTAAAACTACTCATGTCCACATATTTTTCCCACAATAAATGCAAGTTATAACACTGTTTACTGGAATTGCAATAAATTGCATTCACTGTACTAAAAACAAGTAATAAATACCATGCAGCATCTTACACTGTGAACCCAGAGAAGCTGTTCATAACTACATGAGAAAATCAGCTCAAGCTGCAAAATTCATGCAGTGTATTTAATAGAGGAATATTTTGTAATGATGAAGAAATTATCAAAGCACAAGGGAAAAAAACAAACAAACAAACAAACAAACAAAAAAACCCACAAACAACTCTGAAAGTGTTTTGTTTTTTGTAGGATTATACTCAGGAAGCCAGAAACTCTACAATATTAATTGAGACTACTTTCATGTGCAGTTATATAAATAGATATGTAATTCACTTTAATTTTGTCAATTTGAACTCACAGAGTCCCAGAATTTCCTAGATTGGAAAAGACCTTTGAGATCACCTAGTCCAAACATTAACCTAACACTCATTCAAGGCTAGTGGAAGCTTCATCTCTGTGTATTGTATGCACATTTCTTAAACCATTAGTCACCTTCTGTAACTGCTTTGTTTACAACACTCCCAAAAAAGAACCTTCTCCAGGTTATATGCTGAGTCTTGAAGTAAAGTTACAATGCTTTCAGAAAAAGCTTACTGGCTTTAGAAGACATGAACATTATTCAGTGAGACACTAAAAACCAAAGTCCCTTAAACAAACCAAATTATGCAAAAAATTTGCAGAAATTCTTTTAAAGTCCTTTTAAGAACACTACTTTAAAAGCGTGGATCTAATGGACATACTAGATGTTTGTTATAATAGAGAAAATTAGGAACAGATCAGACTTAAGTGTGTCATACCTTTCCTTTTGTTTCTGTTTAATGAAATAAAGTAACTAAATTTATCTGTTCCAATCCACACATTATGTGATATTTTTCAAATTTAACAGACACAACACAACATAGCTTCCACACCCTCCTTTTACAATTTTTGTTTCTTCTGAAAAATAAACCATTTCTTAACTGAGATATTATGCATTCTACCACTATCATACAAAATATGCCACAACTACTAACATATTATTGTACCACAGCCTATTTTGAATGTATTTTATAAATAGCAATCATAGACATTTAGAAAATGCAAACATTTTCAATTCCACCTTTTTCAGGAAAAACTAACAGTGGTCACAACTGTGAGAAACTAAAATTATGCTTACGTTCTTGGCTATGCTATAATTATGATTATTATGTTTAGCACAACACATACAAGACCCAGTAATTAGAAGCTGTTTGACTTAAAATGCAACACCAGAGATTCATCAACAAAGGAAGAATAAATCACTTCCTCCACGACAACCACTTAAAGATCACTCAAGTATGGTGGAAAACATGACATCCATTTCCATAGATAAAATATAAATGAAAGCAGAGAAAATTATTGTGCAATAAAAATGAAGGTGAAAATGACTGAATTATAGAACAATTTTGTTATTCTATAGTACTTTCCAAAAATAGAAATTGACAAGACAATGATGTGACCTGAATCCAAATTAAAAGAGAGAGGTAAGTAAGACATGAAGCATGACACAGCAGTGACTTCAGTGCATTGCACCACTTGCTTAAACTGGAAGAGTTTAATATTTAATATTCTTCATTTCAAAATTTAACTTTAAATTCCAATGGTACTCCTGAAGTAAGAAATACTTCCCTGTAATCCCAAATTATTAGATGTTTATTAAAACATTCTGACACAATTGCCTTGTATTTCAGACTGTGAAGCCTGACATACAAATATGTCTTTGTTTCAATGATCAACTCAGTTATAACATTCCTAAGGAAGTAAAACCTGAGATGTTTTGATCATGAAGGAACAGTAAGGTATTAAATGTAGTCTTTAACACCTAGAGAAGAATTAGGGTTTTTCTTGAAGAAAATCAGCTTTCCATTCCTGATGTGAAGAAAGACACTGTGAACAAGACTGGAATTTTAGTCACTAGATACAGAGAAAAAAAGACACAATGGAAATGTCATTCAAAGAAATAGAGCACATGATATATGATTTATAATTAAGTGTAATTCTAATACCACACTGGCTGCATTCTGAAGAGCTGCCATTAAGTCTAAACTCTTTCAGATGATGCTCTGCACTTTTGCACGTAACTGAGTAGCAAGTAGAAAGCAACCTAAGGTAATTATACCTGTTGCAATCCTTCTGTACCATATGCTGCCCTCATTTCTTCTAGCTCTCTGTTTAGCTCTTCAATCTCTTGCTGTTTCCCAGCCAATTCGTTCTCCATCACCTCTAGCTGCGTGTCAGCGTGCTGCATTCCATGCTCAGAACAAATCACTCCAACTCCAAATTCTTCTTCCTAAATCAATCCAAGTTCCTTAACATGCCATTTTTTTATGCTTTGTCACAGTAAGTAAACTCAAATATCAAATTCTGTATCAAGTGCCATCTTATACATTAACATACAATACAACATCAAAGATCTTATTGCCATGGTAACTGCCTTTGTGAGTAAAATTCACACCTCCAAAGCACTGACAAAGTGTTTCATCTTAGTCTTAACAGAAGTAGTAAATTGTTTTGCATTTCATGCATAATAATACACTATATTAATATATAACAAAAGGCAGATGCAGAGCACAACATGCAAATAGAAGTGTTAGGCAGCAACATCGTCTTTGTTCAATATTAATTGTTTGAGGTTTTTAGTATCCACCATTAGTATTACAATTCAATTTACAATACTGTACCCTGATTAAGTCTGTAGGTATAGCTGTTCTTGTCACAAAACTGCAACCATTTACCTGTATAAAGACAATTTCTAAATATATTATTATTTGAAATTAAGCTTGATTTCTATATTCCATCCATTTGAATTTTATGTGGTGATTCCTGTAGACCTATGGGAGTTCTTATGCTACAAAGCTTTATTTCATTTTAAATACAAAATAGCTTTATATATAGTAAATTGCATCAAAGTAAGCATAGGTAACAGGTAAAAACACCCAAAACTGCAAAAACACATAGTACTGTCTAAAAATAAAAAACATTATGAATTTAAACATCTAGAGAAAACAAAGGAATTCAAATTTAAAGGTCAATGCAAAGCTTTATACTTCATTAACTTGCAGTACTATAGTATTTTAAATTATGTTTAATAATTCTATGCATTGCTAAACACAGTTATGCTTTCTGAAAGACATTTATATACCCCAACATTTACTATTTCTCAAAGTCACCAATTCCTTGATAGTGGATGAAAGTCAGATTCACAGACTCTCATGCTCAATTTGAAGAAATTTCTTAAATTTAAATAACAGTAGAAATTATACATTTAACATAAGGCATTTGAAAAAAAAAAAAAACCAACCCCACAACAAAACCAAACCAACCAAACAAAAAAACCCCAATCAAACAAAAAACAAACAACAAAAAAACCCACCAAAACTGTCACTCACCTAACACTTTCAGCTTCAATAAGAATTTTTGTTCCACAGATTACACAAACCAGTAACAAATCTCCAAAAGGCAAGCACAAGCCAAAATATCTTGTAGTAGTAAAAAAACCAAACAAATAAAAAAACCCCCCACAGACTGCAAATGAAAATAATATGCTGTGTAGTTATGAATAACCATAAATCACAAAGGTAGGCTTTTAAAATAGCAAACCAATGTTTTAAAATGAGAAAGCAAGAACAGCTCTATTTCCCTTCAGAGCTGTTTATTACATAGGAGCCTGAAACAAAAATAATAGTACTATAGATGGAAATACATCATAGCATTTCACACCCAGATACTATGTTTACATCAAAAAAAAAGAAGCTATACTGCTCGTACATCTGCCATACGCTAAATCATGACTTATTTACAAAAGGCTATCATGCTTGAGCAAATCAATGTTATGCAAAATGGAAGTACACTGTTATAAAAGGAATGAATACCATTACTGAGTTTGTATTAAGAGAATGAATAAACCTGCATTAGACAAGAATCTGCAGAGCTAACACAGTGCCCTTTCAAATCCTGACTTCCTTACTAAAATGGAAGACACCACAGAGAGATCACTACCTTATTTTAGAAAATATTAAAATAAAATAATAATTAAAAAAAAAAAATTGCAGCAAACAGCAGTCCAGGCAATTCATAAAGTCTCTGCACATCATTTGTGTATTGCCCTATGTTTGCTCTACATTCAAACATACAAGTGTCTACACAGTGCCTGGCACCAATGTCTTTATTCAAATTTTTGTACATATCCCAGACTAATATCACTAGCAGTTTAATAGAAACTCTACTATGAAATACTTATTTTCCTTTATTTAACCCTCATTTTATTTAGGCTTAATTGATAAGGAGGTAGTGTATGATTCTTGTCATCTACAACGCTGACACGCTTCTCCTCCTGTGAAACACTTTTGTGTGTAACAAAGACTCTTAGATGCTTTATAACAAGAGCTATGAGGAAAAATGTAAAAGCCTTTTCTCTCTCCAGACTCCTTAGCAGCTGAAATTCTTACAAAAAACCATTTACTTACAAAAATAAAATAAACCAACTGTCTGGAACTTCAGAAATCTTGCTTTATTTCACAGAAGCCTAGCTCACAGACATCACAGAAGTAAATCACAATAACATGGTAGTCCACGCTGTTCCTTATCTGATACATTCTCCTTTTAAATGCTGTATGCCTTCTGATAAAGTGCAACTCAAAACATGGCAAGACAACAAATTGCACTGTAATCTATGGGAAAAGCAACCACAACAGCAGCATGCTGTGCTGTTGGGAGCCTTGTGAGTAGCCTGGCAACTTCCAGCATGACAGAAATTCTGCTTTTTCAGAAGACAAATAGTTGTCACTGAGTTACTAGCTTCAAAATGTCTTAATTTAAAATTAGTTTTTCATTCAACCGCAATATACAAAGACTGTAGTCCAGATACCAACTTCAGTGTTAACATATATACCTACACAAGGCCTACTCCATTTTGCCTCATGGCCCCGGGAGTTTACCGGTACAGAGATCTTCTGCATGCCTATAAATGCTATTGATGCAGATTCTTGTTTTTTTTTTTTTTCTTTTAAAGCTTTACAGTTCACCTTTAACCCTGAAATGTCCTTATGCCTCAATGCCTTATGATGTGCTTAGTTACATACACCAGCAAACAAGTAAACATTTAAAAACATGATCAAACCACACAGCACTTGAAGATAGCGGAAGCAAGGAGTAATAAGAGCTCTGGATATGACTGCATAAACAAGTAACCACAAAGTAACAAAGAAAAAAAAGTTACAACACATTAGCTACCCAGCAGCAACTGTTTTGGTGAACAAAATACAAGAAAGAAGTGAAGGTTCTGAAGGTCCCTCAAAGAATGCTGTCTGATTTTAATTACTAGCAAGTAATTTGCAAATTAATTCACAGAAATAGTATTTACTAATATAAAGTAAAATTTAATGTTGTTTACTGGATAAAAATAAAGGTATAATTTAGATTGCATAAATTAATCCATAAGCTTAAGACAAATGAAACTTCAAGGAAAAACAGCTTCCACCACTGAATTACTACAGTGATTCATGACAATTGCCACCAGAGATCAGGATTAAATTTATGAAATTACTGTACCCTTTTAATATTCCTTAGGCCTTGGAAGACCTAAAATTGTACCTTGGAAATAGGAGTAATAACATAAAACGTGGAACTAGTTATAAAATTAATGCCAGTATGACAGAAGTTTCTCTGTAAAAATCAGAAATTCACTCCCAGGATAAATCAATACATACTGTTCAATCACTGAAAAATGTAGAAAATACCTTAATTCATGGAAATAATATAACTTATTACAGACTGGAAAGAGAATTCTGATTTAAAAAGCGCTTTGATTTGGTGGTAGAAACTTATAGAAGTATCTGAAATGGATTAGCAATTTTACCTCATGTTTTTATTCCCCACCTCGACCCCCCCCCCCCCCCCCCTCTTTTCTTCTTCCTTTTCTCTTTTTTTCCCAACAACAACCACCCCACACCACAACCTCACACCACTAT
>JANIJG010023847.1:0-12423 GCA_024611175.1 Megaceryle torquata | reverse complement strand
TGTCCTGGTTCGAGTGAAAACAGAACTAATTCTGTTCAGTGATTTTACTTTTCAGTTCAGTACTTCTAACTAACTGCTGTTTTCACTCGAACCAGGACACAGAGTTATAAAAACAAACAAAACAAACCAAAAAAATCTAACTGTTGGAAAAAACAAAACAAAACACTAACTTCCCTTAGTTCTGAATTTAGACCATAATGGTGATTAGCTATTTATGGTTATCATTTAATTTAAGAGTATGCAGGTCTTGCTCAATCTAAATGATTTTTTATAAAAGGCAAGCTGGTCACATGAAGGAATTATCAGTCTTCAGTTTGGCTACTACCTTCGATAGTGTATTCTCCCGGTAGTCTCTGAACAAAAGACTACTTACAATAAAATTCCTTCAAGACAACAATTCTTATATAAACATTCATTGGTTCGTTCAACTTTGCTTAGACAACTGTACTGGCTTATAATTGTGTGTATTATAAGTATTTCCTTCTTTAGGAAGCTTATCACTGAATTTTATCAAATTTCTCAAGAGAAGGGGCTGAATAAATAAAAATATCTAGTTTATTTTACTGACCTATTTTCCTTAGAAGCATGACAGCTTCAACTTCAAAATAATTCTGACAAAAAACAACTAAAAAGAATACAGAGATTCTGGAGGAATGCCAAGTGTCTAGGAATGCACCTGTCATCACATTTTTTAAGAAATTGTCAATTTTGAGAAAATCTGCAACTTTTTAAAAGGCACATTCAGAAGGTAGTCTGGCTGTAATTCCACTGTCCTCACTGTCTGGAAAAATTGCTCCCTAATATATTCTCTAAGTACCTACAGAAATCTTTGAAGAATGAAGCAGGGTAAAGTTCAGTGTTTAGATTTTAAGCTTAATTTTAAGTGGTTTTGAATCCAACTGATGCTAACAACAAAACACTAAGAATCAGAACATATCCACAATTATCATGAGGCATTATGCCATATCTTTTCTGTATTTTGCCTTCTTGTGCAAAAATGTGTGTTCTTGGGTTTTTGCAGTCGGTCTCCCATCACTGCTTCCTACATCCCCAGAAGCGATGAAAATTTCTTAGTTGTATTTCATTATATAGGTAATACCTCTCATTTGCAAAAATACATGAACATCACTGCCATTGTCAACTGTTTTCAAGGGTTCATTCTTCACATACTGCATGTTCCACTTAATAGTAGTCACATACCATGGTGATGCAGATTCTAAAAAGGTACAGTAAGGTCACAGCAGTTGTTCAAAAGTGTATTTGCTACTCTCAGTGGCAAACTGTGTGCACATTCTGTCCTATCATCTTACCATAGATAAAGCAAACTCAAACTCTTTGTTGTTTGCTACTTCAATTCCTTTGACAAAATAAGCCTCACTTTATCTGTGGAAAATACTAAAGTGATTTTTTTCTACCAGGTAGAATTTCTTCAACCCGTTGTACCTATCCCTCCATATTTTTGTTTGTTTGTTTGTCTGGGTTTTTTTTTTGTTTAGTTGGTTGTCTGGTTTTGTTTGTTTGGGGTTTTTTTATTTCATTTACAGAACTCCCCAGCAGCTGAACTCAAATCTTTCATTACAATCTTTCATTACATTACTTTCTCATCTCGGATTTATTTTTTATAAATTTGCATCACAAAAAAATACCGTAAGAATTACCACAGTTGGCCAGGCCAAAAGTTCATATGTTTAAAGATTCTGTATTTGAAAGTGGCCGATAATGAATGGGAATACAGGGAAAACATTCCCTAATAAGTGCCTTCTCCCAAGACACCAAAAGAAAGTGAGGGTGCTTATAAAGAAGGACAGGACAAAGAAGTGGAAGAGAAAGAGTCCAAGTTGAGAAAGAGGGACAGGAAAAGAATTCAATTAAAAAGGCTGAGACCAGATCTATGGAGGAAACTGTAACTGGGGTTTGATGAGAAAGAAAAACTACTGCTCTCACCTAGGACAAGCTGGGCTGAAGATCAGATGGACCAAACATAAGAAGAGGAAATAAAGAAGGTTTTCAAGGGGGAAGGAGAAAACAAATATTAAAAGAAAGAAAGAAAAACAATGCTTGGATGAAGTTGGAAAGGCTGGGAAAGTAAGTAGCCTTTGGAATGACTGAGGAAGGAAAAGAACAGAAACAAGACTGAGATAAGAAACCAAGCAAAGAGCAAAGGGGGATGGACAACAGAAAATGAAGAGATTGACAGGAGCTATTAGAGAGAAAAGAAGAATTTACAAAAAAAACAGGGGACAGAAAACAGCCACAAAGTTGATCAAGAGAATACGCTGAGAGAAAGAGGAAGTGGAGATGGATCATTTAAGCTGGGAAAGAAACCTTCCAGTTTTCAGGGCATGTCTAGACAGCCTGCTGCAGTAACAACTTTAATTCACATTAAGCAGTTACAATGCTAGTATGGAACAAAAAGTTATTCTAAGGTGTAGTCACCTTTTACAAAAGGCTAAATCACAAGAGGAAGAAAGTATTCTACACCGAGTATTCAGCAATGGAGACTTATTCCATTACCTCTTCCCCTTTTACTTGTTGCCAAGATTAAGATTCTAGGGTGTGTTTTGCAGCTGCAAAACAAAATCCAGATTGTCACTAGCAATTGAGACATGAAAAAAATATATTTTTTTTACTAGAAACAGTACTGTACTCAAATATCCCATGGCTTGCAAACATGTTCTTGACCCATATTTATGCATGAGGTAGTTTATTCCTTACAAACATAAACTGTTTATTTGACAAGACAAGTTCAAAATATGCTACTACCCTTTAACATGACAGAGATGAGTAGTAGATGTCAATGTGTGGTGGGCTGACCACAGCCAGCAGCTAAGCCTCCACCACAGTCACTCACTCCAGCAGAATGGAGAATTGGAAGAGCAAAGGCAAGAAAAACTCATGGGTTGAGACAAAGACAGCTTAGTAAGTAAAAGAAAACAAAACAATCCAAACAGTCAATGCAAAGATAATCAATCACTCACCATCTTCTGCTGCCTAGCCAGTTGCTGCTTTGGAACTTATTAAATCATCATCAATTTGTTAAATAGTTTCCCCCAGAAAATGAGTAGAAATTATGTACAGCCACAGCTCCAAAGGCACCATGAAGCATTAATACAACGGTAAGGACAACACTGTTACAACAGTTTATATATCTACTGCGTTATTGATTATAGTATTGATTATAGCCATCCTATTATGTAGTTGACATAATGCTTGCTTTAATGGTACATTAATCATACCAGTAAGTGACATGCAACAGCTTCATCTGTAAAATCACATCTGCTCTTTCTTTCCTTCTCTTTGAGGAGGAAAGCATGTAAAACAAAGAGTTGAAAGAAAAGTTAGAAAAAACCTTACCTCAGAACTGTAATCTTCTACTGTGGTGGAAATTTCACTTTCTGGCTAAAATAAAATATTAAAATATTTACAATGTTGGCACTCTAAAAATATTAAACAAGACATTTTCCCTCTGTTTCAGTAACTGTAGACACTATTGGAAAATATTATGGTATACATGAATTTGAAGGCCACCTTCACTTCCTTGAAATGCTAGTTTTAAAAAATAAAAAAATTACTTTGCTGTTCAATTATGATCACTGCTATGTAATTTTAATGTTTCAAAGCCTTCTAATGAAAAAAATAATCTACAGGTACAAAATAATTTTTTGGGAATACAATTTTGGGGGGTTTGGTTTCTTTAAAAAAGAAATAAGTAGTACCAAGAAAAGGATGTTTTCTGGTAGATCAATTTTATCTAGTAGGAAATTTGCTGGCTTAAGAACACATCATATATAGAATGCTGTTTTCATATATGCAAGGCTTGTGATGTTGAGTAGAATTTTAAACCAAACACTTATATTCTGCAGCTTTCATGAAAGCCAAGGAAAGATAGAAGTGATCAGAAAGAACAAGGACAAAGACTCAAATCTTGTGGTCTAATAAATTAGAGCAATTAAAGGAACAAAGCTATAACAAATTGTGCATAAACATACCATGAAAGATACCTAAATTAAATATATTGTATGTAGTTCATCCAGATACTCTGTATCAGATTTGGGAATCAAAATGTCAGTAGGAAAATATACAAAATATTCAAATTATCTATACAGGGTACACAATTTTGGGATAATATGAATCCAAAAGGGTACCTGAAGAAGCTTAATTCTGAGTTAAAACTACATAGCAAAAATGAAGTTAGCCACCCTCACATTAAATCAGTCTCAATTTTTCATTCAGGCTAATTTTCAAAGAAACATAGTCAGTTTTGCATCAGCAGACATAACTAAAATTTGAACTGTCAACTGTAGGGGTTTTTTTGTATCTTTTTAAAAGAAATATTCCACTCAGACCTACTGGAGCTTGGCAGTTTTTATAATCCCAACATCGTTGATTTTTTCAATCCAGTATGTAGCTTCACAATATAATTAACCTAAATAAGGGGTATTATTTTATGTACAGAGTGCAAAAAGCTAACTTAAGTTAAAAATGTGGAAGCTAAAATTTGTGATTTCATTCATATGATTTTAAAAATTTAAAATATCTGTGTTAAAAATAAGCCACAAACCAAAACAGAAGTCAAAATTATTTTCTAAAATTACAGGGTGACAAAAGTATTTCTCCTGGGGAATGAACAATTAGTACTTATCAATATTTAATTTTTATATAAATACATATTTTTATTTATATTATATATACTTATTTGTATGTATATGCATAGACACAAACAATTTTTACATACTCTTTGTAGTCTATGTCCTTGGTCTAGGACAAAAATCTTCTGACAGGAGTAAAAACCAGGGAATACCACATTGTTACTTATTTTCATAATACAGGTAACAACTGTATGGCCATGTAATCTGACTGTTTTTCATGGTTTGTTTCAATTCAGAAAGCTTCACCAAAAAAAGTATTCCTGTAGAAGCTCCAAAGTATACCTACAGTTCTTTATATAGGGCATGAAACACAGGCAGTTATCCAACATGCAAGAAATAAGGACATGTAGTCTGACTTCTTATATAGCTTTTCCTTATAATGCCTCTGAATTATATAAACAGCCCCTTGTTTATAAGGGATGATAAATTAATATTTAGATCCTCTGATAAACTCAAACCTAGTAGATAATAACAGGAAAAGGCAAAGAACTTGACTTCTCACTAGAGTAAGAAAATACAAATTCTCAAAAGATGATTGAAAATCATGATCTTATTTATTATGGTAATTTGGCCAGATATGAGATTTAAATAGTATACTGCTGGTCCTTTCTGAATCCATAGTAAATCTGAAGTTAAAAAACCCTTCTAAAATAAATAAATAAATAAATCATATAGTATTCCACCAGTTCAGATGGACAATATCTGTTAGCAGCATATATAATCTTTCTAAAGTATCTCCTTCAATCCTGCATCTAGATATTTTTCTGGCAGTTAAGACCAAGTATTTTTGTCAAAGGATTTATTGAAGATAAGTACAGAAAGATGGCTAAATGAATTCACGTTAAAAGGATCCATCTTCTGTGCTAAGAGGTTCATCCAAACCCTGCTAAAAATTAGTTAAAAAGACTTAAATCCTATGAGTTCAGACATTAGACTCCACACTGTAAGACTTAATGCTATTCCTTTGCTGTCAGAATCAATAACACTACTAGTAGTCAACATTTTATGGGCACTCATTTGCTCTCCAAGCAGCTATGTTCTGTTACTAAAACCTAACAGATTTATTTCAAAATCCAGTTCCTTCCATTATTATGTCATCCATTCTGTATGCTTCAATTCTTCTTTGGTCAACAGAAGTAATTAGGTTTTACACAGCTCACCTGTCTGAAACACAGAGGACCAGCCTAAAAGGAAATACTTAAAAAAATTCATATATACACACACTGTTAGCAACACAACATGTTTTAGCAGGATAAAGCCAACAAAGATATTTGTCAGTTCTCTCAGTATTTTCTGGAATTTGAAAGAAGTTTCTGCTACACTCTGACTTTAGGCTGTCAGTTTTAACATAAACTACCACCTATACTCCACAGTATTTTCTCGCTACGGACAGCTATTCTCTTCTGGCAAGATGTTTTAATTCTTTATTTAATATTTTCTTCCCTGACAGTGTGGTTGATAGTTAAAATAAACTGAACAGACAACTCAAAACTCTTTATTGGCAACCATCTCCAGCAACTGTGCAGGTAGTACCTTTAATGATAACACTTAAGTATTCAGAAAATTTAAAAAACCCCTTTCTTCTGTATGCTTTCTTCAGAGGAAATACTGCAAATTGATACAAAAAAAAAGGGAGTAATCAGCCTGTGGAACACAGGACGTCCATTTCAGCGTAACTTGTTTCTGTGTTCAGTCAAGCAATTCTCAGAAGACACATTCTTTGGCACTGGATGCCCAATATTATCACAAGATTCACAAGAGAATTCATACAAGAAACTGGCCATGAGAACTGAAAAGTGATTTTTATGTTTCTTTGAAAACTTTCAGAAGTGACAATAAAACATTTTGTAAAAAAGGACATCCAATACTTCACTACTCTAATGCAACACAAAGAGTATTAAAGGTCTAGAACCAAAACTTCAGTATTCAAGCAGCAGAATTCTACCTTAAGTAAATTGCTGACTTTATGACCTCACAGTAAACTGTTACAAAAATGTAACTACAAAATTCTGGATTCATTCTTGAATGTATATTAGCCAGAAGTAGAAGTGAAAACAAGTTATTTTAGCTTGACCAGTTTTACATGGGTCACTAGTGATCCACAGATGATTTCAACCTGCGTAAGGTTAATTAAAAGCACCGTAACCAGGAAGGGAGGCAAAGAGAATGTGAACTGAAAATTCCAGTCATCAAACCCTCTCTTTAGGTCATCCTGAACTTTATGGGTCTTTATAAAATACTGTGAATATGAAGTGCTATTCTTATATATTGCCTTGTCATGCCTTTCTTAGTTCCTAATCTGAAAACCATTCAGTTAAAAAGAATGTATTACCAGGTAATTTATGACCCAAAACAATTGATGACAATCATATTTAGATAGGTAGGGTACATCTTAGTGGACATAAACCACTGCCAAATCTGAATATAACCTCCATGGAGGTACGCCACTCCTAAGTGTCTAAGTTTCCTGTACTGGAAAACATCATCCACAAAGAGGTAACCTAAGCATTTAATTACGTTTCTGTTCTTTGGCAATATGGCCTTATAAATGTTTAATCTGAAATTAAATACTCTGTAAATCTGCAAAGATCATTCTTCAATACAGGTAATTTCCACGTCAGTAAATCTAGTATATGTATCAGTATTTACAGAGAGAAAGGAAGACATCATACTAGAGGTTGCCTTAGCACAGAATGGTAGGGACTGGAAGGGATCTCTGGAGAACATCTAGTTCAACCCCCATGCCAAAGCAGGATCACCTAGAGCAGGTTGCACAGGAACGTATCCAGATGGGTTCTGAAAGTCTCCAGAGGAGGAGACTCCACAACCTCTCCTATTCCGCTGCTACACTGCCCTCAAAGTAAAGAAGTTTTTCCTTATATTTAGGTGGAATGGAGCTTCCTGTGTTCTGGTTTGTCCCTGTTACCTCTTGTCCTATCACTGGGCACCACTGAAAAGAGACTGGCCCCATGTCTTTATGCATTAAAGAAAATTGTCAAGATATGCCAGACATCTTTTGGCCAGGTGGTGAACGGAAATAGGACTGGCTTCAGTCAGAACCATATGCTGCTGAGGATCTATCATCTTCTCTCATGGCACTGACTTTACTACTGAACAGACCATTTCCAAACATTTATTTTCCTTCTCCAATTTCAAAACATTGTTTCAAAGGATGCTAGATTATCTGAAGTGACTGGGCTAATTTTTACTACATTTTATTTACCCACCCTTTTTTTTCAAATCCTCCATCTTACTATACATCCCAGAATACCTCTTCTCTAGTCAAAGCCCTTGGTTGCTCTCTCCTTTTATGCTTCTATCACAGGAATGCCATATCCACATTCACCACCTAAGCCTTTTCTCACTGAGGCATCCTCTCAGTTTCTCTATACTGCTTATGTTTCTGTATTTCTGTTGTTCTGTATTTCTCCCTCAGCCTTCTCTAGAATCCTACCCAGTGTTTCCTTCTTACTCTGTTCCTTGCCTGTCAAATCTCAGGCACTAACAACTGGAGTTAGTTCTAGAAAAGAAATAATAACCATGGAGCTATAAACTTTATCATCTACTTGAGTAAACAGTTAAGCTATTCTAAAACTATTACCAAGTGGATTTGTCCTGTGAAAAACAAAAGACGAGTTACTAATCCAACCTTAGTCAATTAGAAGGTATTCTTCATTACAGAACTTTGTACTTTTCTTTTCTAAGAAGCTTTGTATAATAGCTTTTACTACCCAGGTAACTCAAGGACAATTTTCCTGTGCCACATGTTAATTTTTTTCACTTTCCTGACATTAGTACATTTTTGCAAAAGAGCCTGATCCAGTGCATCATTTCAAGAGTTCTGAGAGAAAGTGATCTCAGCAATTATTTACCCTGGAATTGGCTTTTTCTGCCTTCCACTTTCAATTGCAGGAAGTCACAAAATTAAGAAATCCTAAACCCAAAAGTTTCACTGATCCAATTTATTTCCTGGACTCTGTTTTCTAGATTATTTTTGCTTCTGCATGGAAAAGGACACTGTGGATGTCAAGACCAAAAGATATCAGTGTGCAACAGAATAAAGATAAAACCCAAAGGCAACTAGAAACTAAACATATTATTCTCTTTGCGAGATCAAAGCAAAAAAAAACATTTAACAAGTTAAGACCCAGAGACTTTAACCAAGAAATAGCAACTGGCATTTCTCTAATAAATCCTGCAAATAAACTGTTCCTCTGACAGAGGATGGAAAACTTTGTCTAAATTTATTTGTAATTTCCATAAAGTAAAATAGGATGGATAAATACAGTACAAAGCAATGATAGTTCTTCAACTAGTTTCTGTAACTTGATGGATTGCAGGAGGGTGGAGGAATGCACCCACCCTTAGGAAGGCAGAATAAAAAAAGAAAAAAAAAGGCAAAGTGGTGACTACAAAAAGAAAGTAACTTTGAAATCTCTAAACAAGACTTTTGCCCTCTCTAAAAAGGAACTCCTGTAACTACAGATGGGGAATAAGCTTCTAGAGGAGTACCTCTATTTCACACTCTGTTATTCATATTGAGTAAGAGAACTACTTGTAACTTGTATTTGGACATGCTTTCACTGGAGACAAAGCAAAGCAAAACAAAACCCCAAACCAATCAAACAAACGAAACAAAACAAAAACTAGAAAAAACTGCAGGGAAATAACTTCTATCCACAAAACTACCATAAAAGAGCCCAGTTGGGACTTTTAGGTAGCTGGGTACTATAGCCAGATGTTCTGAGTCTATTTTTGTGGTACAGAAAGAAGAATCCTAAGTATGAATTCCAATAAAAAATTAAATAATTAAGTGGAATCAAAATTTAGCTAGAAAATAATACTGCATAATGCATCCAGTAATCTCACCTTACTCTCCTGACACAGCAACCTATAAAGATTTAATGTTGGGTGAAAGAGAAAACAGCTCAAAGAAGCTGTGTCTAATTCTGCATTGCAGATTAGCCTGAAACTGCCTATTACATTGGCTGCCATTGCAATTAAGCAAACTCTAATCCCATTACTGTAATACAGGCTCTCTGCCCAAATCATTGCACTTAGAAGACCAAAACCAGTAAGTTGCGAGATTCACTGAAACTATTTCAGAAATTTTCCTCTTCTATTACTGAACAGAGACTTCAGAAATCGTCTTCCGATTCCAAGATACCAATTACTTACTTAACATGAATAGGAAGGCCACAGAGAACTTGTAATAAAGTAAGATGGTCTCCCAATTTAGAGCCTTTTTTTTCTTGGTGGAAGACTGTTTTAGAACTCAATAAGATGTGAGTAACTCAGGATAGTCAAGTTACAGATGTGTACTAATTACCATGCTTACTCTTTCCAAGCTACACTTAAAAAATAATAATAAAAAAACCCAGAACAACAACAAATCTATGCATTACTATATTTATTTATTACAATATATGGTAAATTGCTTTGTGAATAAGGCAGACCTCAGAAAAATCATACCCAAATTTAAGAATATATCTACACGTGCAATCTTTAGCGACTGCTTTTTTTCTCCCTTTTTAAATTCATCTATGTCTTGTACTGTTAGCACACAGAGGCCAACGTAGGCTACTGGGGCCAACCTGATCTTATTAGATCAGTGATTTCTAAATTCATTACTCTTCCTCATTAACCAGAAAGACTCAAACTGCATTATGGATACAATAAAAATAGTTAGTTTTGCATTTTGCTGTAGCCATACCTGCAGTGATCAAAAATCCATGGCAATTTGTAAACTTTTAATAATGCAAAATGCATAAAATGAAGCAATAAAACAAAACCAGTTTTTGCCCTTTTAGAGAGTACAGCAGTACCAACAAACTTCCCATAATCTACTGACTACCACAGAAAACTTGATGCCAGCAGGCAGGTAGAAAGCATCTTTTCTGGACATACTAAGGACTGAGGAGGCAAGGAGATAGCATCCAAAATCTCATACAATTACTTTATTCCCACTCTGAAAATTAATGGGCTATTCTGCACTGCCCCTCCTCACCCCCCCCACCCCGCCTTCCCGCAAAGTAACTGTTACAGTCTGAGACAAACTTACCTCAGCAGTGTAACTCTGGCTGTGTTTGATAATTTCTCCACTATGCAAAGTCCTCATAGTAGCAAAGTCAGCAGTAGCAGCTGCTCCCCTTCGGCTGCTGCACACGGATGTTTCATCACCTCGAAATCGATCAGTATCGATCCCATCTTGTATTGATTCTTCATCTTTGATGTTTGCTGTTTTCTTCTTTTTCTTCTGCTTCTTTGATCCATTCTGACCATCAGTTTGCGCCTTCCTCTGCCTGAACTGAGCAAGCTGGATAGAAAACAAAATCTTGTTAAAGGTGAAAGTTTTCCTCTTTATTACTAATGACATCCTCTATCCAGCTGTTCTACACAAAGCTTCAAACTAATCATGACTGAATACAAGTTGGAAGTTTAAGAATTTAACTTAAAACAACATTTATTAATTAATTCCTTTTTGGCTTCAAACTAGCAAGCTACTGTTCTTCAAATTGATACCTAGAAATCAAAACATTTGAAGGTAAAGGTGCAAATGTCATCATAAAGGACAAATGCAATGAGATAACTTCTGAATTATTTTTTCAATTTTGCAGTAATAAGTAATTCAAAATTAATTTACAGATATTACTTTTAATTTTTAAACCAAACCAGATAAAAGCAAACCATTCTTCCACCAAGTATCAATATATATATTAAGTTTTATAAGTTTGTTAGAACTCAAAAAGCAGATCAAGTCACTGAAAACATCAAATAAATAGCAAAACACCTCACGAGGGAATAGCCTAAAATCGGTGAGCAAGTTGCAATATACACTACCTTGTAGCAAAACATGCTGATGAACAAAAAGTCACAGGTGAGCCAGGCACAGTTGAAAAACCAATTAGTATGTAAGCTATTCAAATACTGTAAGACACTGTCTTTTGAAGAGCTTATCACTTTTAATCACTTTATAGTGGTTTACGCAAGAAAATCCATTTATTCTTTTTCTTAACAAGAACAGAATTTATGTTCAAATAAGAAAAACAACCATAGCAGGTTTCACCAACTAAAATTCAAAATTAAACAGATCCTACCAACAAAATCTGGTAACAAAAATCATTATTTTCCAATTGAAGAGGCCAACATTGACTAAGTGCTACAATATGTTTTATAAATGTAGCTCCCATGTAAATATAAAGCATGCAAATAAAGACCCTAAAGCTTTAAATATTTTTACCATCAACTAATAACCAAATATCATGTATTTTTCATCAAACTACTGCAATTTTTAGAAAAACCTATAGAAAGATAGCATGTTTGCTCATGATATTCACCAATCGAGAAAGCCAGGCTTCCATCCAGCCTCTTCAGCAACACCCAAATGATGCAGGACCCACAGATCTCCTTTCCCTGTCACTGTTTGGTTACAGTGCAAGCTGTCACTTGAAGTGCTCTCTACTTCTCATCTGGCCCCAAGATAGCTGAGAAGACTCTAAGTGCTTCACTGACAGATCAGTTCTGACTTCCCATTAGTTTATGCTTATGTCCCTTTATTTGTACTTCATGGGTTTCTTCAGCCTCCTCTCCATTCTTAGGAGAACTGACAGCTTGGCATACGGCTCCTGCTCTGCTTACAGGAGGAGGACCTGAGGATTTGCTGAGGCAAACATGCTCACCTATGTATTACTTCCTCCCTACTACAACCCTAAGTAGTTAATGATTTTTTTTTTTTTTTTACCTTCTGTTTCTTCAAGAGGAAACTTTCATTAAA
>JANIJG010023846.1:8556-26333 GCA_024611175.1 Megaceryle torquata | reverse complement strand
TTTTTTTTTCTATCTTTTTTTCTTTTTTTTTTTTTTTTTGTCTTTTTTTTTTTTTTTTGTTCTTCTGTTCTGCCCGATTCCCCCCCCCCCCCCCCCCCCCCCCCCCCCGCCAAACTCCTTAAATTCAGCAGTTATTTTTGTGCTTGTGAGACTTGTTGATAACTCTCTTCTGAATTCTTTAATACATTTCTAGTTGGGTACCTCACTGTAATCAGCAATGTTTAGAAAGTGTTTAGGGGTTTCAGTGTAGTATACAAGGGGAAGAGACAGTTCTCAAACTTCGTTGGATGTTGGGAGATTTATATGCAGTTTAGTTTTGAGAGCTGATAGTGACATTAATGCAAGCATCCTGTGTTGAGATGAATTTCTCATGAGGAACCCTGCCCCCTTTTTTGTTTCTATGAGATAACTGTGAAGCTTTGCTAGGCAGAACAAAATTTCTAAGCTGGAGAACAAACAAAGCCTATGTTGTACCCCAGAATCCATCTCTGTGTGTAATTTACACAGCAGAAACTTTTTCTAGTTGTAGAATGAGTAATTTTTCTTACCTTAAACAGGATCAGTAGGCTGAAACGGATCTGAAACTTCTTGTAGAGGCCTTGCTTGCAGCTGTCATGTTCTCCACTACTGATTTCTGATGCAACTCCCCACTGCTTGAACTTAAACTTGGCTCATTCAGTTCTGTATGTGGATGGTCTCTCTTAGAAGTGCAAAGATTAGAGGAATTATAAAGATTAGATTTAAATTTTTTGGCAATGTTTTGATTCTGAAAGAGGTCTGTTTTCCTTCCCATTCACTGGAGGGTTTGTGGAAATGTTCTTGCCTGGTAAGGGGATTTCTTTAGCCGTATCTTGGATTTTAATCTTTAATTACCGAAAGGGATGTCAGCCAAATAGTCCTGGTTATTAGAATGAGAAAGCTATCATGAGTCTTAGCAGTTTTTTGGGGGGGGTTTGGAAGTCAGGCCTTTAAGTCAGGAAGCCTGCTCTCTGGTGAACCTTGTATGACTTAGTGCAGGTGTCAAAACTGTTAACATAGTAGTGTTAAATGTACTTCATATAGCTGCATAACTTGATAAACATGGCTTCTTTAGGTTTTATTTTTATAAAAGGAGGAGAGTGCTGATGGAAGAAATGTTTACTGATGTTCTTGTACTCCCCTTCCCTTCAGTTATAATACTGTTGGTGTTAACCATATTGATGGTGTCCGTTAGCAGTAGTTTGTAAATATTTTGCCTGATGTGCAGTGACAGGCCTTAAATCAAAGGGAGGAGAGAGAGACACAATACTTTGAACATAATCTATGACTGACTACTAATGTGGGTTACCATCTGGGAAACTGATGCAAAGCAGCTGCAGCTTTTGGCATCTGATGAGGCTGTAAAGCTCTCCTCTTTCAGTGCTAAAACAGACTTGCTCCAGCTCCTGCACTGGCTTCAAGGTGTGATTTTTCCCCCCCCCCTCCCCCCGCAGTGTGACAATGCCCAGTTGAGTGTAATCCACTGCAGAGCATTTCCCTCTTGACATGTTCTCTATGCGCTCGATTTATCTTTTTGTCTATAGAAAGCTTTCAAGAGAAGCAAAGAACTGGTTAAAATTCTGAAATCTGAATGATGTGGCCTATGAATCCGTTCCTTTATTTACTACTTGGGAAATCACTGCAGTCTTTATGAGAAGATATCTACCAAGTTAGGAAATGAGAAACTTTTACTACAGCCTTTAGTTGTTAATGACTGTTTAACTTGGAAATGGAATATGTACTGTATTTATGTACTTAACCCAACATCCAGAAAAAATAGAAGGTTTTGGTTTTGAGGAGGAAGTATGCATATCACTCTGAATTAATTCTGTTAATCATGTGGATTCACTGTAAAGTGAAAACATTCTTCAGATGCTATTTAGAAGGTGAGGTGGAACACTTAATGGAATTATTCCTGTGTATAAAAAGCACTTTTTTTTGGTCATGTACTGCTTTTACTGCATCTCATTCATGGGTGTACTGTTTCTATGACATTAAAACCAAAGAATATGAGCTGTCAGTTGACACTCGTGTTGTGAACTTGAATGAGACATCTAGAAATCTCTTCATTCCTCTGGTGTTGTATTTCCTCCAAGGAGGGATGCTTATTCCCACAGAACTCTCTATTTTAAAAAGTATGCTTGTTTCATTGGCTTATTTAGTAGAGCCATATTGGGTTTATATAGTTGTGAATGAAACAGTGGAAAATAATGGCTTATTGTGGAGACATACGAATATATAATTTGTCTTTTGGAGCTAGTCCCTAAAATTTATTAAATGAACAATAAGATAATGTTTTGAGGACCACTGACTTCTTGGGGTGTTGAATGTCACAAGGGAAATATTGCTGTGGTAATAAGCATTAGACTAAGAAGAAATAGCTGTCGGCTCTCTCAGTACAATATGTTGAGTAGAAACAGGCACATCGGTCATCCAGCTGTGTTCTGGCCAAGTGGAGAGGCAGTGCATTGTGTAGGGCTTTGGATGACTCTTAAGATTAAGGATTTTGGTGTAAGTGATGCGCTGATAAAAGTGTTAATTTAAATCTGTAGCAGAAGAACTGGTATGTTCCCCAGAGAGACTTGTTTCACTGCATTTTTTTTGTTGGTATCTTATATGACTATTAATTATTCTTTTCTGTCACTTCAGATGTGATTTATGGCATCATGATTGACTTGTTCTCCCATTGGAAGAATCAGGATACCAACTTAAAAGATTTGTTATTTTCTCCCTTTTCAAAGTAGAGCAGACATAACAGATTTTTTGTGTGTGTGTCTGTTCTGATCCAATAATAAGATGAAATGTTAGACAAATCCTCATATTCAGTATTTGACTAATCTTTTGATAATCCTTAGCCAGAACAACTTTGTTAAAAAGAGAAAGAGCAAATAGCTCGTCTTAAATAAAAGTGAGTGTTATAATGCTGGAATGCTATTTTTCTAGTTTCTACTAAAATGGAAAAATATTTACTGAAATGCAAATATACTTAAGTGGCTTCACAAAGATATTGTATAATGATGAATTTTGAAAGCATTATAAACATTTTGTATGATTTCCTGCAGCACATAGGCTGTGCCTTCTTTTTTTAAATTAACCTTTTATTTAGACTAGGACTCTTAACACCCACCATCCCACCCCCTAAGAAACCCAAAACAAATAAACAAGAAAACCCAAAACACCCAGCCCCTTGTGAAAAAAGTTCCAATAATGGACCACAGCTCTTTGGTAAGTTGTTCCTGTGACTAGCTTGTGCCTTTGCTTACAAAAAAAAAAGGGGGGGGGGGGGGGATATGGACAGACACATACACATGACTGTAACATGAACATTTATAGACTAGGGTTGTTTAGCTTCTAGTCCCTGGTGTTCCTATATATGTATTTGAGAGTGTCATCTCTGAGTCAGATGACCCCTTCATTTTACCTTTAACTCAAATTATCTTCTCATTAGCATATGTAACATAAATTTGTTAATTGTTTTTCTGAAGCTGCAGTTTTTCATCATTGTGAAAATTGAATCTATTCCAGTGACAATTGCAGTGCTGTGACATATGGAGGTAAAGCTGTTGGTACCTGATGTTCTCTTGTGCTCATCGCTGACCATTTGTGTTACATTTTTTCCCTTGGGACTTGTCATATTTGTGTTGTTTTGGTGTGGGGTTTTTTTTTAATTGTTAGTAGCACTGTCAAAGCTAACTGTAAAATATTCTGTGGCCATGGAAGATGTAGTATAAACATCTCTACTTTTTACTACTTTGATATGCCATTGCCCTACAAATGGAGACCTAAGGCTTTGGATGTTGCCTACTGGTAAACCTCAGAACATCTGTACAAGGATGTTCCAAGTTATTTTAACTTGTTCAACAGAACTAGTTTTATCTAGTTTTCTGTTGCCACCCTCACTTACTGGTTGTTTATTGCTTAATACTTGAGGCATTTGTTTTAAAGCAGGATTTTTATGAAGAATTTTCAAGTTTCTTTGTTGAGAAATTGAGATTTGGACTGAAACATTTTTTTGTCTTTGCATCCCATTGGGAGCTGTGAAATGGAATATCTATCACTGAGGAGAATAATTTGCAGAATTTTGCTTGAGAATTTTGAGTTCTGCTAACCAGGCTAGAAAATACTTATTAACTCATAAACTGAAGATATTTGAAATGAGAATCAAGACCAAGTGTATTGATTCATATCCGTGGAGTAACTAATTTCAACATAGGTTTGTGGTTTTTTTTTTTTTACTTCTACTAAGACTTTATCTCAGTGCTTCTAGTACCTTTTTATTTTTAAAGGAGAGCTCTACCATCTATTCTTATCTATTCTGTGGGCTTTAAGGGAGGAAACCTGACAATTTGTACATTTAAAGTGCGACCCTCAACTGTTCTTTACTTGCCTCAGGCTGTGCACTGCTTTTGTTACAGTACTGTGATTTCTGGAAGGAAAATAGTTAATTTTATTGTAAACCTGCCTCAGCTGCATTTACATTGTAGTTGCTGTTGCTTCAGGTACGATTTGCTTATGGCTGTTGCTGGAGGAGGTCACAGGACACATAGTTTCTTTTGTTTGGAATGTTTCACCATTGACTCTGCTAATTGCTTTCTAGATGTGAAAATAAACAGAGCCTCTTTAAAAGGTTTCATCTTGTTCTCTGTCCTTACTCGTGCTGCTTCTGACAAAAACGGAATATTCATTGGCTTGTGATGCTATTCATGAGCCTGCCATAAAGGATTCTTTGAGTCTTTCTCTCCTGTATGCTCTTCGGTGTTTCTTTGATCCATAAGTGGTAGCAGCAGTCAAGTGTGAGCCTCTTAACAGTATGTGAATGTTGAGATAAAATCTAAGTCTTCCCATGATAATTATAATCTTAGCTGAGCTGAACATTCAGTGCAGGTTACAAATCAAACCTGGTGTTGCTGCCTACTTGCTAAGCAAGTGTCTGCTTTCAGAGTGTTACTTTAAACTCCTGCTGTATAATTTATTTCCTACTTTATACTCTTCAAGTTGCAGGGGATTTACAATTTGGGGATTTTTTTTTTGTAGGAAAAGCAGACTGGAGAGGAAGATTAATGTCTGCTTAACCTATTCCTAGAAAGTAGCGGTTTGCATTGATTAGGAATGCTCGTTTGGATTCCATGATCTGCTATACAAATGAATGCGTGTTGTCATTGCGTCTCATTGAACTGTCAGAAGGTTGTTTTTGAATGTGATTCTTTCAGTTTTAGAACTAAGACTTCCAGACAATTTTTAAGCACAGCTACCGTATTCCTTACTATTTTTGTGCCAGCATAGTTTGTATTCTCTCCCCATTGCTTATCTAGATCTGCAGATAGAAAACAGACATCTCAATTGTCATCTCTTGGTTTTTATTCTTTTTCATAGGCTCTTCTTGAAATACAGTCTTCATTCTAACAACTGCTAGAGTTCAACTTCTGTAGCCTTACTAGAAAACTCCTACAAGGAAAGCTATGAATGCCATGGAGTCATAGTTACAGTATTTGTTTGTGGGTTACTATTAACCCTTTGCACCTTTTAAAATATTAACATGCTTCATAAATAGTTTGGTTGTGGGTCACTCTGTATTACCTTTTGGAATTGAAGTCTCTCTTTGGAGGAAATTGGTGAGGAATATGTCTTGATTTTTTAGTAATGAAGTTACCTACTCCTAGTTAATGTAAATGCTTGACGAAAAGTAATTGGATTTCTCTGTGCTTCCAAGTGGGGTTTATAATGCAAGTACCATAAATAATACATCAGGATATTGTCTCATCTGTACTGCCGAGGAACCATTCTGAAGCACAACATTATGTAGAAGCTTGAAATCCCATTTCCTCTTTCCCTGTGGAGGTTAGAAAGCCCAGTAAACTCTTGAAGCAGGTACTTGGCTTCAGGCCAAGAAACTAGGCATGAAGTGCTGGCTGCAGTGAATCTAAGCGTAGTAAAATGTGACTTCTCTAAATGCTTGGCCTTGAAAGTAAATCTAACTGAAAAGACTACTCCTTGAAATTGAGTTCCTCTGGGTCTAGTATATTTCGTGTAGAAAGCCTGCCTGAAGGCTTTGCTTTTGTGTGACAATGATTTAAAAACCTGGAGTGCCTTGTCAAAGTAAATGAATAATGAGACTGCTCAGGTAAGCTGTTGCTGACTTGTAGGTAAGCAAGGGAAGCACCAGCAGGTTATATTTGCTGCACATTTCATGCATGTCAATTCCATTTTACTGATATTAATGCATTAGTGTAGCCTGTGAACTTAGTGTAAAAGATTTTGCAGCTGATAAATGAAGTCTTCATTCCAAGCTGCTTGCAAAAAAACCTTTAAGTTCAGACTCTGTGAAGATAGTTATGTGAGTTGTGTAGTGTATATGTACACCCAGGAAAACACAAACCATAGTGTTTTTCCCAGTTTCTTATCTAATGCATGTCATTTGAATTTCAAGAAATAAAAGCTGTCTACAGATGCAAAATAGGAACACAGGGTAGTAGGTGTAAGCAAAAATTAACAATGTACGGTTAACATGCTGAGTTGTTGCATGCAATTCTGACAGAGTAAACAAAGCATCTGATGTATATAAGCTTATGTTGGATTATGCAACAAGTAAATACACTTTTATATTCTAAGTACTGGGATTTTTTTTTATTCTTCCTTTTATCCTCTTAATAGAGCTTCCACAGAACAATATGAAGTGTGCATGTGACAGTTAGCTTTCCATTCCTACTTAATTGTAAAATATTTGCATTTCAGCTCAAATCAAAGACAAACTTAAAGAAAGGGAAAAGAAGCAAAAAGAGAAGAAGAAGCACAAAATAATGAATGAAATGAAGAAAGAAAATGGAGAGGTCAAATTACTGCAGAAAGGTAGGTTCCAAGTGCTCTCTTTATATGCTGAGTTTTGAATTGTATGTTGAGTTTTAATGCTCTTTTTCATTTAACTTAAATGCCTTTTTCCTTGATTATTTGGTGTGAGGGTTACAAAGTGAAACTTCGTTAATTTTTTTTGTGTCAACTGTGTTAGGTACTGGATACTAAAAATATAACTTACCACAGTGGTGTTTGTACAGTAGTAGTAAAGACTTGCTTCAAGGAATAATACTGTTGATACCTACATTGCTGCAGTTAATGAAGAAGGTTATCACTTTTTATGTTGTGGAGAAGTAAAATGAATCCTTGTCACATGTTTATATCTAACCTTAAATTCACAAAACTGAATAACGTTTCTGAATTGTATCTCAGTTAAT
Source organism: Megaceryle torquata (assembly GCA_024611175.1). Classification (NCBI taxonomy): domain Eukaryota; kingdom Metazoa; phylum Chordata; class Aves; order Coraciiformes; family Cerylidae; genus Megaceryle; species Megaceryle torquata. The sequence continues at coordinate 19,089 of JANIJG010023846.1, read as the reverse complement.
CAAATATTTTTAAAAAATCCCTGTGCAACAGGCAGTCTTAATTTTGGCTAATTTCTTCAACTTCATTTACAGTAATGGAATGTAATTAAGATCATGTTCTTGAATTTGCTTGTACATCCACTAAACCTTAGAATTATACAGTAGTTGAGGTTGGAAGGGACCTAGTCCAATGCTGGGCAATGTTGTTGCTCGAAGTAGGGTCAGCTAAGGAAGGTTGGCCAGGACTGTCAGAATCCTCAGGAGGTGGAGATATCTCTCTGGACAGCCAGTATCATCATTTCACCACTCTTGCTGTAAAAGTGTTGTATTACAATTGAAAGGAACTTCTTTATGGTTCTTCTGAGCTGTCCCTCCTGCTTTCTGGCCCTTTTACTTGCTTCCCTGTGGCCACAGAATTCTGCTGCCTCTCTTTCAGCCCCAATATCCTGAGAGGTTGTGGATGTCCCTTCCCTGGAAGTGTTCAAGGCCAGACTGGATTTGAATGACTTGGTATATTGGAAGGTGTCCCTACCCATAGCAAGAGGGTTGAAACTATATGGTCTTTAAAGTCCCTTCCAGCCCAAACCATTCTGTGACTCATTTATTTCAGTTTATACCCTTTACCTTTTGTGCTGTCACTGAAAACATCTGGGGGGGGAAATCACTGGAAATCAGTTCTGCATCTGGGGAAGGAATAACTCCAAGCACTAGTACATACTGGAATCTGATCAGCTGGAAGGACCTTGGGGCTCTGGCAGACATCAAACTGTGCTGTGAGCCAGCAGGGCACCTTCACAGCAACAAAAAGGCCATCAGTATCCTGGGCTGCGTTAGGGAAAGCATTGCTAGCAGGTCAAGGGAGGTTATCCTTCTCAACTCAACACAGCTGAGGCTGCATCTGGAGTACTGTGTCCAGTCATGGCTTCCCCAGTAGAAGAAAGATACGGAGTTAGTCACTGCCAAAGATGGTGAAAGGACTGGAGCATCTAGAGGGGCCTGCTGCAGTAGAATAAGAGAGAATGGTTTTAAACTAAAAAAGGATATATTCAGACTAGATACAAGGAAGAATTTTTTTACAGTGAAGGTGGTGAAGCACTGGCATAGCTTGCCCAGAGAGGTGGTAGATGCCCCATCCCTGGAAAAACTCAAGGTCAGGTTGGATGGGGCTCTGAGCAATCTGATTTAGTTGATGTCCCTGCTCACTGCAGGGGGGGGAGGGACTTTTAAAGGTCATCTAGTCCAACTCAAACTAATCTAGGATTCCTTTCCTATGAGAAAAGGCTGAGACAACTGGGCCAGGTCAGCCTGGAAAAGACAAGACTCAAGAGAGATTTTATCAAAGTGTATGAACACCTCATGGAAGGGAGTGAAGAATATGGAGCCAGACTCTTTTCAGAGTCTGCTGGAAGAGCTATGTCCATGTCTGTTTTGGAATGGAAAGCCCGTAACTGGACCCAGTACTCCAAATGTCTCCCCAGTGATGAGCAGAAGTAAAAGAATCATCTCCCTCAGTGGCAGTGCTCTTCCTAATTCTGTCCAGGAGGCTGCTGACCTGCTTCGAGAAAAGCACACTGATAGCTTATGGTCAACCTGTTGTCCACCAGGATCCCCAAGTTCTTCTCTGTTGGGCTTTTGTCCATCCAATCGGTTCTCAGCCTGTACTGGTGTAAGGGTTTTTTTTCCTCTCAGGTGCAGGGCTTTGCAGATCCCTATGTTAACTTTGAGTCCACTGAGTTGGTGTATTTCTAGAGCTTCTCAAGGTCCCCTCACTGGCAGCACAACCCTGTGCTTCATCATCCACTCTTAGTCAGTTTTTTACCACCTGCAGACTTGCTGAGGATGTGCTCTGTCCTCTCATCCCAGTCATTAATAATGTTGAACGGTATTGGCACAAGGTATCTATGTTAGAGTTCCTGCAGTAGTGACTGTCCTCTAGCTGGATGTCATGCTGCTGATTATAATCCTTTGAGCCCATCATTTAACTCGGTTCTTGTTCCACCTCACTTTTCATTTATTTATGTCATGCTGCATTAGCTTTTCCGTGGGAATGTTGCTTATTTAAGTAGACCAAATATTTATCTGTTATTTTCAGACTCTGCTTTTGACAGTAGGAACAAATTCCTGATATATTGTTCTGTTATCATGTCTGTTGTAGGATTTCCTTTGGAAACAAAAATCCAAAACCCTCAAACCAAAGCACTATCTTTGAAATGTTCATAACAAGGTTGAGAGGCATGGAACATTGTAATTACTGCATCACATATTATACTCCATGCACAGCTCCAAGTAACTGTGTTAGCAATTATGACAGCTTAAAACCTGGGTTGATCAGATCTCAAGGTACCTGTCAGTTCAGACCATGAGGAATGTGTAAGCTGGTGACTTCCTGTGAAAAGAACAGATGTGGTTTGTCTTTGCTGAGCATGAAAGGAAGCTGGGGTTTGAGATACTGGGCAGCACTTGACTTCCTGAACAGTGAGGTTCTTGAGCCCTCTTTTACTCTGTGTCCCGTTACTGTTGCCATTCAGTAGATAAGGTGAAAGCTGCAAAGACAGGAAGTCTTATTACACAGATCTAGTAAATGATACCTCATAGCATATTAGGCCACAAATGCTGCCTTAGTTTTAAGATAATATAAACCAGCATACGCACAAGGGCTGTGCTAGAACACCTCTGCTGTTCTAAGCTACTTGAGTAGCAGGATAGGTTATTCTCACAGAACAGGACAAAAAATGCATTAGGTGCCTTATATGGGATGTTATCAGTCAAGTATCGTGTGTTATGTTTTCTTTAAGATGTTGACGGGTAGTGTTTTGTAGAGGCCGGTATTGTGCAAAATTGAATCCTATTTTGGAGAAAGAGGGGAGTGTGTCAGGAGACCAGTTATTTAGAGCAGGCAGATCCTGTCCACTGGGTTTGTATTGTTTTCAGAAAAAGCAGCTCTGGATGTCTTCTGGGGGCCTCCAAAATCTGACTGGATGTGCTGGATTTATATCCTGGAAGCTGAGGGCAAGAATGCAAAGGAAGAAGTAGTTTAAGATACAACTTTTTGTACATATCAGTGGTCCATGCCTCTGCAACCTTCTCAAACATTATTATTTCTTCATCTAAGTATATCTTCCTGCGTGGAACAAAAGTTAAGCTCTAAGCCCATTTATTCTAAGTGCAAAATTCACACGTGTGAGCTTAAGAACAAAGATTTGGAGCTGGTCTGCTTTCTTTTTATTTGGGTTCTTGGTTTTGTGGTTGTCTTGTGTGCGTGTGTGTCGAGACATCTAAAGATAGCTTATGTCCCTCTCATAGGCATTAGATCTGTATCTTCTTGTAACAATGTTACTCTGATCATCTGCTGAATGCTTTTCTTATATTATGAATATTGTTAGTGTTTTGGCTTTTGTCTTTTTGCTTCTGTTTATGACTTACCTCCACTTACACAATAGAAGTAATAGTCTACCTGACTTCACACAGTGAAACTAGCTGACCAAGATAAAAGGTGACTACTTATAACAGAAAAGGGACTGATGCCTTTTGAGGGAGAGCTGGTGTATAAGCCTAATTCTGGTGCTTTGAGCTGAATGTGAAAGAGTTTATTGGTATTGTGAAGTTTAGGGATATAAGCTGTCTATCTGCCTAAACTTGTGTTGCTGTTCTGTTTAAAGCAATGATAAAACTTCCATGTTGGAGAAGAACAACTCTTAAAGGGTATTTTTGTCAGTTCTTGAGGCTGCTAAAGGAATGTGTTTGGCCCTTTCAGAGAGCCTGATGGCTCAAAAAATCTGAAATAATGAAAGTTACCTTTTAGAAACTGAAATTTTCATAAAAATAATATCAGTGTGAAATGGTTGAGGGTTACAGGAGGTCCTGCAAAATGAAAAAGGATTAATATGCTTATTTGTAAACAGTCCCATTTGTGTTTTCCCTTTTAAAATAAAAAAAGTCTGTTTTTTTGTCATTATTTATATCAGAGCACAGCAATTCCTAAAAATACAGTAGGAGTAATTTTCCCTGTGGTTTTTTGCAAGATTAAATGCCTTGGTTTATAGAATGCCAAAATGCAGGGAAGAAGGTAGAATGAACATCATTATTGTACTTAAAGATGTTCATACCAGTACAAAGTGTTTTTTAAAGCTTCCTTTATTCCTCTAGGAGAAATGGCATTTATTTGTGTATTCTTATGAACCTTTTAAATTTTTTGTAGATGGGTACTTTGCACAGAAGTAATTAGAGAATTGGTATGAGACCTACCTCTGAGTCATGCTGCATCCTTTTTCCCATCTGCTGTTTTTTGTCTTGCACAAATCTTTCGAGAACCTAAAAGGAACCAACAGTGCTGGACTTGGGCAGTTTCTGCTTTTGTCCAGGTAGGGTGAGACAGTGTCAGCAGATGCTGCTTTGGGATGGAGCAGGTGCCAGCTGGAGGGGGAGCTGTGCTGTAATAGCTTTGTACTGTGTTTTGCTGGAGATAGGGTCTGGAGCTTGAAACAAAGACTTGTGGTATGTTAGTGAAAGGCAAAAGTCAAGTCATCTTCTACCTCTGCCAGCAAAATCTATTCAGGTTAAAAGGTTTCCATATATTTGTTTATTTATTCCTGTTGGAAGACATCTCAAAGCTGTGGGTATAAATTATAATAGACAGTAGCATATGCACTTATATTATTTGGGATTTCTTTTTATAGTGAAGACTGTGGAAATACTTTTAGTTCTTAAATGAGTTTATTTCAAAGACAAGAAATCAAAGATAAGACTTCAGAGAGAATTGGAGAATTGCAATGCTGTCATATTTATAGGAGCTTGTCCTTTGAGAACAGTGTTTCTGCCTCCAGCTTATTGCTAGTATGTCTTGGGTAAGTTGCTAGGCTGACTGTACACAAAATATTTTTCTTTCACCATGGTATTGTATATGTGATGTGAGTCTCGGTTCTAATTTTGATGCCACAGATGAATTTAAATACTGTGATGGTCAGCTCAGAAGAGAGATCTGCTTCAGTAAGTGTTATTCTACTGCCTTTAAACTACTTCCATAGCATGGTGAAAAATGCCGGTAGAGTGTGTTTGCTGCCTTTGCTTCTTGAAGTGGAAGGTTTCATTTAACTAACACGATTAAAGCAGCAATTTTTCACCCTGTAATGTATTTGAACATCCAGATGTGGACCTGTATGAAAATTGTGTCCTGCATGATTGTTCTCACATGCAAACCTAAATTATAGGTAATTGAGGACATAAATCTTCTGTTACACTTTTCCCCTCTACCATGTTTCTATCTTTGCTTTCAGTCTAGGTGAGATTTTGGTTATGGCTTTTATTTTGGATATTGACATATTTGGAGAGCACAGGTTTAGAATATGGAAGGAATAATAGGTTGCTGCTTTTAAAAATCTTTTTATCAAGTACATAAAATAGTTAATCTGGCACTTTCTGTGTATATATTTAATGAGGTAATTGAGGTGACCAGACTCCAGAGACAGTTTGCAGGCTTATTTTTAGACTGTTTGTTGTAGAAGAAATAACTGAAAATATGTTGGAGCTTTATATTTTTTTATTCATAATTTTATAAATCTCTGTGTATTTTAGAACATCTTGTTGAAGCTTTAATGATAAGTGCAGTTGTTGGAAAGGGTGTAGGAGGAAGCATGTTAGGATCTTCCTGTGAGGCTCTGAGTAAGAGAGAGTTACTGTAATGAGCTAAACATGGCAGAAGTCAGCATACATCCTTGTAGCAATTTCTATCACATCCTGGTTTTGTATGCCTGTAAGTGTCACTTTCTGAAAATCTTGAATAGCTGTTCTCAAGGTGATTATGACTGTTCACCTTTCAGGAGGGCTGAGACAAAATAAAATAGGATTATTTGAATCTGTTCACAATTCTGTGTGTATATTCTAACTCCATTAGCAAGTCAGTTGTTCTAACGCTTTTGAACTATTTTGTACTATGGTTTGAATTAACCCATCAAATTATTACATAAAATTACATTTATTTAAAAATATGTGCAAAAAATTTATAATACATGATATCGTTTAAAAATCAAAATGTAAAATTCTGTTATAGCTATTTGATCGTGTTGGTGGAAACTAGAGAGCTTTTTAGGTTTTAAAAGCCTTCTCATGTGTGTTTTTTCTTGTGCTGGATGGCTTTTTTGTTTGTTTTCTGCTACTTTAAGTGTCAGTGCCTCCAAGAACACTTGTATGCTCTTTTATGTGTTTACTGGTTGATGAATGACATCTTGGCTGCTCCTGTTCTAAGCTATTTTTCATTTTTGTGGTTATGAACTTTAAACTCATTGGAGGATCCAGGGGGACACTTCTGTGGTTTGAACTGGCCTTTCTGTGTTGACTATTTAAGGGCAGAGATTAGTCATAAATTTCTAACATGTCAGTAGCTTTAGTTGGAATTGCAGTGAGAATGTTAGAAAGTGCTTGTCATGTGTCTGGCCACGTGGGACTGTGGGAATAAAGTGAAGATCATGAACTGGAGGTTACTTCTTACCAATCCCAGTACTGGAGAGTACTAGGCAGAACATCTTGTAGTACTGCAGGAGGAGATAGTTGGTGCAGGACTTAATGTTTTGCGGCTTATGACAGGAATAGCCAGGCTGATATTGCCCTGCAGAACTAGTAGTATACCTGCAGTTGGTTGATACTGCTGTGACTTTGTGTGCCATGGAATGAGGACGAAGATGCAGTGTTCCAGTCCTTCTGTTCATTGGTCCCTGTTTAGACTCCTCTGCATTGATGTTCTTTCCTCTGTGCTCCTACACCACCCTGAGTGCTTCTCAGCTCTGCTAAATTTTGGTGACTTAGCTGTCCTAAAGTGAGGAAGTGAAAACTGACTTACTGATTGCAGTTAAATGTTTCTCTTCCTGCTACTAGCTGTCATCTATAAAACACCATGTGTGGGGGGAAAAAACACAACAATTCAGTGGTGTTATTAATTTATTAGTTTGGTTTGTGGTTTGTTTTGTTGTTTTAAGCTTCTAATGTTTCCCGCTAATAATTTAGGGGGCTGCCTATCATGTAGGTGTATATGGTGGCAGAAGTATTTGTGGCACATAAGGTCTGACTTGCCTAGTAGATGGTTAAAAGATGTTTACAGGTAGTTCTCTTATTGCTGAGTAGGTGCATACATAAACAGAATGAACACAGACTTCCATTCTTCTAAGTTAAAATATACAGTGTAAGTTTTAACTCTATCCCCATGAAGATATTGCTAATCAAATAAGAGCAAAGGCAAATTAAAATTTTGCTGTTATTTGTCTTTCTACACTTGGGTAAGGTGTGAGTTAGTCTGCTTTTTAACATCACATCAAGGGGGAAATACATGTAAATGTCTACGGGTGTTGAGGGTTTTTCTCCTCACCCCCTGCCCTTGTTATTCATCATTCTTGGAGTCCCAAAGCAGTGCTTTGACTTGCCTTAACTAAAAGACTTTATTAATACAACTGAAAATTCTTCTGTCTTGTGTTTCTGAATCGTGCAGTAGAAGGTTTTTTGTTTATAGGTGTTTCACTAGCTGTACTTGTCTAAAAGCATCTCAACACATAGAGACCAAAGGTGCCATGCACTTCAGAATGGTTACTGTTTTAGCTGAAATTAGATTCCAGCAGTTGTATCCTCTATATGTACAAGCCTTTGTTGTGATTGCTGGTGAAGATGCCCTGAAACACTTGAAGGTTTCTGGGTTGAGTGCATGCCTCAATAGTAACTACTTGAGAGGTGACATAAGTTAGCTTGCATCAAGCGCTGCTGCTGCCAAATCTTGCTTAAAAACTAGTTTGGATATCTCAATCTTACAGTGCTTGTTTGGATAGCTTGCTTGTGTTTTCACCAAATTCTCTGTCTGCTGTGAGGCAACTTGATTACTGCCCTAGAGAGACATTGAAGGCATCTGTACTTTTTTTTTTGTCCGTTAGCCAAGTGTCAAGTCAGTGGTACGGGTTTTGGAAGAAGCAGCGCATTTTGCTTTAAAGGATTTTGATGTATGCAACAGGAGTGACTGAATGTGTTTCTGCACCTCTCTACAGCTAATGCAAAAGAATAATAAAATGAAGGTACTTTTATTGAGCATTGCTGCTAGCAGTCCAAATATTTCAGCAAACTTCTGCTGTTGAAGTCTCTGCAACTTCTGAGCAGCTTTAAAAACCTACTTCAGAATGAATCTTTGATTCTGCAGAGCAGAAGCCTTAGTCTGGAAATGTGATGCCTCCTCATTCTCTGAAATTCTATTCAGGCTTTGCTGAGAAATACTACTTCTATAAATCAGTTTTCCATTTAGTGTTCATATTCCTCGCAAAATTTTTGCCTCTGTGCTAAAATAATCAAACACAAATATCCTAAAGTTGGGTGTATATTGATGTCAAAGCACTATTAGGAACAAGCACTGTACAGCACCACCCACACACTCCCTGTCATAAAGGACAGGGAAGAAATTGTAGTCTGATCCATATTACAGTTAAATGTACTAGAATGTTACCTTAATAAAAGGTAAAATTATGTGATTATATTATTAAATTTAAAAGGTCAAGCTTTTGCATTAGGGAACTTTATAGAAAGGTTTGCTAACAAAGTCATCTCATCTCATATGTGACAAAATAACATTGTGTGTGGCAGTGGAGTTAAGCAGATCAGGTGGTTTGTTGTCACTGATGAGGGGTGGGTTCTGCTATTCCTTAGTGCCTGCTATCTGTGGTCTCCAAGCCCTAGTTCTGACAGTGCTGCAAAGCAGTCTGTTCACAAATCTAGCAGCAAAGTGAATAGTTTTCCGCTGAGCCATTAAGTGAGTTTACTGTGTAGTCAGATGAGCATCAGTCAATACCAGGAATGGTGTAGGACTGTGTGCCAGGAGCAGTGGCAGAAGTGGGGAGTTGGACTCTATCCATCTGTGGCAGTGAGCTCTTAAATTGTGCAGCTCTATCATTTGTCCACATTTGAAGGCTGAACAAATAATTACAAATTTAACATTTTTCCAGTCTTTCAGTATTAAATTTAATATTTTAATAAAATTTCTCTACAAAATACAGCATCCAGAGTAACTAAAAATACTATTTCTTAAGTAGGTCATGTGCTGCCAGTGTGAAAATGGAGTTCTTGACAGAATTTGACTTGAGCATGCAGGAGCATAAAGTTGTATAAATGTGAAAAAGGCTGAAAACAACAGTTTTTGAAGTTACCTTATCTTTCAAGTTCTATTTCAAGTGCTGTAGTGAACAAACTTTTACTCTTGTTGGTATGTAACTTTTTTGTAAGTCTTTAATTCTAGTAATGTTTTGGAAAAAAAAAATCCCATTTGGAATCCTCTTAGTCTTCTGACTTGTATGTCTTAAGGCATTTTTCCTTTACAGTGGCATCAATAGCACAGACCCTTTAAGAAGAGATTTTAATTTTTATCTCTCTTCCCAGCTGCAAGTAGTAATGCGGGGGGCTCTGGTACTTCACATCATAAATCTCCTGGTGGTTGTTTTGTTGTTTATTTGGTTCTGTTGTGTGTTTTGGTGGTTTGTGTGTGTGTCTTTGTTTTTTAATTTAGCCTTTAGTTTCTTCAGTAATTGTTGCTGTCTTGGTTTCCAGGTGTTTCAGAATTAAAAATGGCTTTGGTTCTATCTTTTTGGTATACAGAGATCCAAAAACTTCTGTGGAAGAGAAGGGAGTTTTGCTCAGAGATGAGAGGCTGCTAGCAAATACTGATTTGGTTCCAAATTGCACGTGCCATTTTTGCAATTTTTCATGGTTTAGGAAAGTGTGCTGATGAACTTAAATACTTGATGTATGTGTAAGTAGCATAACTTTTAGCCTGTGATCAAATGTAAAAAATTTGTATTACTAAAATATTTGTATTTAAAGCTGAACAGAAAATTTATTTTTCTTTTGAAGCTGAAAGGAGGACTGCAGATACTAGAAAAAATTATATTTATCTGTGGTTAAAGAGCTTTTTTCCTTTTTGAAAGTTTCATGGTGTAAAAACACACACAGAGGATGATAAATGTTCTTCACTTTAAAAAAATGTCCTAGTGTAATCCTTCTTAAGGTTTTGAGTACTTACATAGGTATATACAGAGTTAACTAAAACATATTTTTACAAGTGGTTGTGCGTGCGAACCTTTTTGGACATGTTTATGTGAACTTTGCATAATTTGATGCTGATTCACATTCCATCTGTCTGATTTTAATTGCATGTGCTACAGTAGGGTTGGTGGTGTCTGTCTCCTTTTTTTTTTTTTTTTCTTAAAAGCACAGCTGCTTTTGAGACCTAGTCTTTCCTTTTTTTGACTGCAGTTTACAGATGATTAGATTAGAACAGACTACTTGTAAGAAGGGACCTACAGTGATGATCTAGACTCAACTGCCTGACTAATTCAGTGCTGACCAGAAAAGTAAAGCATGCTGTTAAGGGCATTGTCCAAATGGCCTTTTAAACATTAATAGGCTTCTTGGGGTATTGACCACCTTTGTGGGAAGCCTGGTCTGTAATTTAGTAGCTATGTAACCTTAAAAGTGGGTGGTGTTTTGGTGGTGGGTTTTTTGTTTGTGTCGTGCTTGGTAGTTTTTTGTGTGTGGGGGGGT
>JANIJG010023843.1:0-11297 GCA_024611175.1 Megaceryle torquata | reverse complement strand
GCCCCTCCATGTCCTGCTGGGAGTGAGGGGCCCAGAACTGACCCCAGGATTCCAGGGGCAGCCTCCCCAGTGCCCAGGACAAAGGTACAATCAAGATGTGTGAAATGGACAGTCCCTGGTTCCTGCTTGCTGGGCATGTTCCCATGGATGGGAGCAAACCCTTGGCTTTGTTATGTAAATGGTCACTCATCAGTCTTTTGTCGCTCATGTGCTTAAGATGTAAAGACAGACTCATGAAATATTTGATGCTTAGTTTATCCCTGAAGTTTGATGTTTGGAAGATATGACCAGGACTATAAATAGAGTGATTGATTGAGCAATCTTCCAGGTATTAAATATGTACTTAAAGAGCATTTTGATAAACAGAAACCTGTGTGACCTCAGCGGCTCGCATCGTGTGACATCACGAGCAGTGTGGCAGAGCAGAGCGTGCCCAGCTGCTCCTTGACAGGAGGAGTCAACAGGCTGTGGGCACTGACCTTGAGTCATGGAGCTGATGCTCCATTCCCCAGAGAGTGCTGCTCCGAAGGGGAAAATCAGGCAGGATTTAAAGCTTTGCTTCACTTGGCTTGTTTTTCAGCTGCTGATTTTACTCCTTTGTTGCTGTCTCTTTTTTTTTTTTTTGGTCTTTTGTGCGTGTACTTTTAAAATGTTTACTGCAGGAGACTTAGGGAAGGTTGTGGAAGGAGGTGATGGCTTGGCAGGAGAAAGGTGGCATGCCAGCAACAGCTCTGAAAGGAACCCCCTGTCCTAAGAGCTTTACTCCTCACCTGTATCTCATCAGGAGTTAGGTGAGAGGCCACCATCAGCACTGCCCTTCCTTTCTGCAGCGTGCATCTGTAGTAGGTGTTGGGTCTTGGTTGTGGTGGGAAGTGAGTGAGCCCTGGCAGGAGCTGACCCATGAGGCCCATGAAGCCCTGTGAGGAGATGACAGCACAAGAGGAACTGGCCTCCAGTTGCCCCAGGGAAGGTTTAGGTTGGAGCTGAAGAACAATTTCTTCCCCTCCAGGGTTGTTCAGGGCAAGGGTGGAGTCCCTGTGATTCTGTGAGAAGAGGGGTGGTCTCTTTGCCTTGGGTGGCTGAGGAGCAGAGCTGTGGCTGGCAGGTCCTGGTGCCACAGCAGTGGTGGCAGCAGTGGCTGATCTGGCAGAGCCAGGGCCTTTGTCTGCAGCTCTTCCCAGGTCAGATCTCACCAGTCCCTCCTACAGTCTGCTTCTCTTGCGTCCCTTTATTCTCAAATATATTTCAAAGCCTCCATTCAAACACCTTATGTTCTGTTTCCATTGCCACATTCCCATCTTCTCTTCGCTGACTCAGTTCTCAGCATTTGACCATCGAAGAGCATTTCAGGAAGAGGTTCTTCGTCCCTGGTAGACACCTTGTGAGATGTTTGTGGTCCTCATTACCCCTGACAAAAGGGCAGCTGGAGAGGCTGGAGCTCCACCCTGACAAGAGGGATAGGTGGGAATGGTTATGGAATGATGTCTGGAGGCTGGGGGTGGGGAGGGGAAGGTGTCACCCCAGCAGGAGGGGCCCTCTTGGTACCTGGTGGGCTCCTTTGCTTCATAATTAGCACAGAGGCTGCTGAAGCTGCCACTTGAGCCGTGCTGTTTAATTTTGCCTGGGGTATCGGCTGCCCCGCTCAGAGCGCACGGTGCACGCGTTGGGCGGTTTCACCTCTCGGCACGCTGAAGCTTTAGCTGTTGCTACAATAAAAACTCTTCAATTTTGAAGCCTGAGTACTAAATTGGTGGCTTTCAGCAGTTCTCTGATTACGTGAGACTTCTCCTGCTTTGCTTTTTTTTTTTTTTTTTTTGTACTTAACAAATGGTTCTTATTCTTGCCAGCGCTTCAGCCCGGTGTTCTAGGACTGTGGGTGTCAGGGAACAGAACATATTTCTGTGTCTGTGAATATGATCCCACACGTTGTCTTAAGTGGGAAAATGTTCACAGCCCTTATATGGTGAGGGATTTTTTTCCTAAGCCCATCAGTGTTTTCTCCTGCGGTAATAAAGGCGCTTTTTATCCTCCTGGCGCTTCGTAGGCTGGCTATCGATTATGAACCACAAATATGAAATGGTCTGTCTTCTTTTTTTTTTTTTTTTTCCCCTGGCAAAAAATATCCTGCAGTGTAACCTGCTCTGTCTGGCAAACCATTCAGGAATTGTTCCTAGAAGCGTTTGATCATCCCCACCAGCCGATCGATGTATTGATGCCAAACTAATCGATAAGCACCAGAGGGCAGGAAGGGTGCCAGCCAGTACTGCTGTCTGGCATCGTGCGGTTCCTCCCCACCTTCACCAGGGGGTTATGGGCTCCTTCTCGTTGGCAGCAGGGTTCCTTGTGGTCCCACAGTTGTAGGAGGAGCTGAGAGTTCCGTGGGGTGCCCTGGGCCTCGCTCTCCAGGAGGTGTCTTGCCATGTTCTGCAGTGAGATTTGTGAAACACGCGGGGACCAGAGCACCTCAGGGTGTTTCTGAGGGGCTGGCTACAAATCATGAATGTGTGAAGTAAAAGATCAAGAGTTCTTTAGGGTTTTGGAAGAGCAGAGATACCCTTAGATGGATTTTGCTGAGAAATACTCATTTTGGCATTAGATATTTCTGCCCAGTAGAAAACCACCCCCAAATCCTTTTGGCTTGTAGCAGGAAGGCATTGTAATGCTCCTGGTCACATGCAGGAGGAGGAGGAGGTGTGAGGCTTCATCCTTGCTGGTAGCTGGGAAAGCTGGAGGCTGAGGCTGCAGGATGAACGTTCTGCAGCTGGAGCTGGCAGGAGCCCTGCCATGGTTGCCCGGTGGCATGGCACGGTTTGGAGGCTCCTTGCCATACAGGTGTTTCGGTGCCAGGCCTGTCTGGTCACCCAGTCTGTAGGGCAGTCACCTGATGGAAGGGGCACCCAGTCTGTGTGCATGAGAAGAGTAAAGACGGGAGCATGGATGCTGCTGTCCGTGGGTGATCAATGTCATCTGTGAGCTTTTGTGGCCACCCTTGTTTTGAGGGGCTGTGTGTGGTGGTTCCCTCCTGCACAGGCACATGGCAAGAAGGGAGGGAGGTGGCCTGGTGCAGGGATCAGTGGGGATCTGCAGGGCTCTGTGGGGAGAGGAGGGGATTGGGCAGGTGCTGGGAAGCAGCTGGAGGTGCAGCCTGAACAGAGGATTCAGGATCCTCTTGGCCATCCTGGATTGATTGTCACATTCTGCATTTCCTTGGTGGTCCTTGGGTACTTTCTTCCTTTTTTTCCATCCATGCTTTATCTTTTGATAGCTTAGAACATATCTGCTTGTCTGGCAGAATGTCCTGCACTTCTGCATCCTGGCAGGACAGCACTGGGTGTGACTTGTGTGGTAGGACTGGAGGGTCTACCAGATCCCATCTTCTGCACTGTGGGAAGGACCTCTTGGTGCCCGATGCACAGCACAGGATTGTACCTGCCTCCAGTGCCTGAGGGAGCTCTGCTGTGTCACCTGTCACCACACTGTCCCCTCAGGGGTCTGAGCACAGCAGATGTGCTGCAGTGGAGTCACAGATACATTCATCACCTCATGGATTAAGAAAATGTTGTAATCCTGTAGATGAGCAGGATGGGGACTCGTTGGAGTACAGCCATTCTGTTATGATCTCTATTAGTGGCATTCCAGGGATTGATTAATTACCTTGAAATTTCTACAACTGAGCAAAACATTAATTTCCACAGGTGATGGTTTCAATTTTTAAGGTAGAGTTTAAGTATCAAACTGAATTGAATCAGAAATGCCCTGGAAGTCTCTCTGGTTTCTAGTATCATCTTGGATAAGTTGAATGGTCCCTTGCTTTCAGAAAGGAAGAAGCAATGGGAGTTTTGAGACAAAACAATGGTTTTTGAACAGTATTTTTTTACCAAACACTTAACAGAACCAGCAGTTTCTGTGAGAACTGCTAGAGCACAGCCGTGTTCCATTGGTAGCCGCGTGTTGATATGGTCTGTATATGGTTTGTGGGTTAGAACTGTCCCCTAGAACAGGGGATCTGACTCAGAACCATCTCCAGGACAAAGACAATCTCCCTGGACTGTGGCAGACGTGGACCCCGCTGTGGTCTCCTGCCTGCTCTGCCATTTGGGGGAACAACGGTCTTGAGGAAATCTGAGAACAAACCTCAGCTACTCTGTCTTTCATAGGGCCATAAAATAGGGGGTTTCTTTATTTCTTGTTCTGTGGTTGCAGATGCTGCAGTATTTTTCTCAGGTTTTTTTGGTTTGTATTTTTTCCCCCCCTTGTAAAGCCACATTTCAGGATTCCTGCAGAAGTTTGTGTGAAAGAGGCCACACTAAACCCCAAACAGGGACATGCTGGAGCATCAGCTTGCAGATCTGTGCACAGAAACCCCTTTAAAGTTCAGTATTTCATGTGTTTCCCAAGGTGGAGCGGTGCCCCTGTCATCATCCTGCGAGGACAGGCACTCTCTTTAATGGCATGTCATTAACACTCTGCTGCTGAGTGATTATTTCCATTTATAATAGCAACAATATGTTAACTTCGACAAGTTAAAGATCCCGGAGCTGCCAGTCAGAGCGCGAGGGCTGCTGGCATTCTTTAATCATCGCTGCTATTTTTGTGTGGCCGGATTTAGCATAAATAGGTGCGATGCAAAGTGTCAAACCGTGTTTAGTCCTTGCCCAAGACATCTTGGTTTTGGTGCTCTTTGGGTAAAATGAATCAAGAAAATCAATCTGTAGCCGTGGGGAGAGGTAGGGGAAAAAACAAGAAAAAAACCCCCAAAGCCCTAGTTATGCAATTTGCTTCTCGGGTTTAATTTAATTTAGCTGCCTTTGTGCAAAATACAACCAAGAAAATAGTTTCCAAGGAATGCAGTGAAGTGATGGCCCTGCTTGTGAGGTTTATGTTTTGTGCGGTAACTTAAAGGGCTGCTTAATTTGTGGCAAATTCAAAGCCCGTGGAGCTAAGTGGGATTATGCTGGTTGGGTTTGGCTCCAGTCCATAGCTGCCTTGAGAAACGTAGAGTCATAGAATTGTTCTGCTTGGAAGAGACCTTTAATACCATCGAGTCCAACTGTTCCCTCAGCACTGCCAGGGCACCACTGACCCATGTCCCTCAGCACCACATCTACACCTCCAGACATTGAGGTCTACTTCCCTTATTCACAATATCATAGAATTGTAGAGTGGTTTGAGTTGGAAGGGACCTTCAAGATCATCTGGTTCCACCTCCCACTAGAGCAGGGTGCTCAGAGCCCCATCCAGCCTGGGCTTGAGCACATCCAGGGATGGAGCATCCACAGCTTCCCTGGGCAGCCTGGGCCAGGGTCTCACCGCCCCTAGAATGAAGAGGTTCTTCCTCATTTCTAATCTACATCTCCCCTCTTCCATTTTGAAGCCATTACCTCATCCTGTCACTAGAAGCTCTTGTAAAAAGACTCTCCCCAGCTTTCCCGTAGCCCCTTCCGGGTACTGGAATGCTGCTATTAGATCTCCCCATGGCCTCCTCCTCTCCAGTCTGAACACCCCCAACTCTCCCAGCAGAAAGGTTCCAGCCCTCCCAGCATTGCTGGGCTCCTCTGGTCCTGCTCCAGCAGGTCTTTGTGTTGGACACAGTACTCCAGGTGAGTAGAGGGGGAGAATCTCCTCCCTCTCCCTGCTGCCCATGCTGCTGGGGATGCAGCCCAGGATACATTAATGGCACTTAATAATACTTTACTTTAACATTCTCCTAAGGCTTCTTTATTCCCTTGTACAGCAGTGTTTTGGTGTTTTGGTGCCACCTGCTCAGGCGCTGCTTTACCCCAGGGAACGAAGTTAGGACATGAGTAAGGAGGTGGGAGACTGGTATTTCTCTGGACATGCATCTCCTCTCTGGGATATCATCTGTAAATTTGGTTAAAGCAGAAAAAAACCTCGTTGGTGTTGGCTGTCAGGTTAGCCTGAGATTAGATAAATCTTAATTATTTCTGCTAGATTTGTTTCTGATGAGTTGCACTAAACTCATAAGAAGTTACAGGTCACCTCGGGAGAGCCTGAGGGGTGGGATTGAATGGTCAGGAGTCGCCCTCTCGTACCAGGATTATTTGGAGCTCTCATTTTTGCACTGACGAGCTGCTCGTGGTCCCTCTTCTCCATGCCACCCGGGATTTGGTGGATGACTGTCATGTTTCCCCCAACTCATCTCTTTTCAACCTGACCTACTTAGTGACTCTTCACGGCGAAGTCTATACCTTTGCCCATCCTTTTCATCCTATTTTGAGCGTTTTCCGTGTCTGATCTGTCTTCCCTTTTATTTCAATGAAGGGACCATTTTTTGGGAGCATTAGAATAGCTCTGAGAAACCTTAAAGCAAAAGGAACCGTGTCCTTTCGGAAATACTTTGCCTTTTTCTAGTCCCGTAGCCTGAACGCGCTGGCTTTGGCAGCAAGGGGTGAACAGCGTGAAAAACCATACACGGTGTTAACAGAAATGTGAGATTAACAGAATACAATCAGTTTGTGCTTAATAAGTCCTTGCCTAAAATACGATACCTCGTGAGAGGAATGCTCGTAGTTGACAACAAAGAGAAAAGAGCGGTCGTTATCTTTCTAATGAACTGGTAAGTGTGAATATTAAATCATCTACAGAAGCTCCCTCCGAGCTCCTGTCCATCCGCTTTCTCCATCTACTTTGGAGAACTTGGCTGCTTCTTTCTTTGGGGTTAAGAAAAAGCACTTCAGCCCTGAGCACAAAGCCTGTTATCAGCCCTGGTTTCTCACATAGTTTTTGTGTGTATGTGTAAATGTAAATGTGAGAATATATATATAAAAATATAGATTTCTATGAATTGAATATATATATATAAAAATATAGATTTCTATGAATACAGGCATAGAAATTTGAATTCATACCAATCATCAAGATTGCTCCGTGCTCCTGATAGCAGAGGACCTGGAAACATTCAGCAAGTAAAATATGAACCCATTAAGGAGTTTTATGACTTTTCCAAGCCTTCAGCACATGGTGGTGCCAGGGCTTTGTGTCTACCCTCCTGTGGCTTCTTGGTTCCCTCTGAAGGATGTGGAATGGAGTAGTTTGTGCTGGAAGAGGTTAAACTGGACATGGGGTGAGCAGAGCGTGGTTCAGGTGGTGCCTGTCTTTAGGAGGTGTCACGATCCTCACACACACTTGGCAGGAGGCAGCGAGGGAAGGCAGGGACTCTGTGAAGCTCCGTGGCAGCAAACAGCACAGCGGGGAAACCTTGGAGCTGGATTGTTTTCTCCTTGAAGGCTGCAGAGCATTAGTGCTCTTTGCCTTTCTTTTCTGCAATAACACACCCCCCTGCTTGCACGTGGACCTTCTTGGGGCTGGATTCAGCAGGTAATGCCCTCAGACCTGCTGTGAAAAGGGGGAAGTTGCACCAAAATCCTGCGTGTGCTAACAACCCCTTAGACTCACCTTTCCATGGCAGCTTTGGTGCCATTTCAGCATTTTTTTAATAAGCAGCTTGATTTTTTTCTGTAGTGTGCAGAGGCTGCTGTAGGGACCTGTACTCTTCCTGGAGCCCTGCAGCCAGTTGACAGCCCCAGGTAGCTCTTGGTCGAGCTCCCATCCCATGTGTCATGGCAGCAGAAACCTGGGGCAGCCCCCAGCTTAGGCAAGCTGAGCATTGAATGGCAGCATGCTCTGGGAGAGGAGCTTTTCCTCCTCAAATGAGCTGTACTGGCCTCTTCACCTCGAAACGGTGACCAGCACTGGCTGCTGAGAGCTTTCCCTGGAGTGAAACAGCTCTCGTGGTGCAGCCCTCCCCATGCCTTTGTGTGCACTGTGCACTCAGAGCTGGCTCTGCAGTGGCCAGAGCAGCCCCAGTGACATCTCAGCAGGGTGGGATCTCTGAGTCTGACTGGGATGCTCCATTGTGTGGAGGTGCTGACCTTGTGCCTAGGTGAGCCCCTTAGGGGTGGTCTCTGTGGCCAGACAGACCAGACAGGCTGAGAGCCCTGGGGCTGTGCAGCTGCAGAAGAGCAGCCTGAGAGGGGAGCTGAGCAATGCTGAGCAAGAGCTAAAGGGCCCTTTAGGGGCAAGAGGATGGGGACAGACTCTGGTCAGGGGTGCCCAGCCACAGGACAAGGGGCACCAAGGGGCACCAAGTGGAGCCCAGGAGGTTCCATCTGAGCAGGAGGAGCAAGTTCTTTGGTGTAAGGGTGTGGGCCAATCTTTCACTGGGGAGGTTTCTTCCACCCTCCTGAGAATCCAGCTGGGTTTGACCAATGTATCATCCTTTGGAAGAGCGCAGCTCCTCCTGTCCTGAGGAATGCCCTGGTTTTCAGGAGCCCTGAGTGGTTAGGATGCTTGGCACAGAGCTGCTCAGTGTCCCAGGGGTGAGAACAAGCATTTTGGGGCAGGAGAGCAAGGACTGGCCTGGCAGGTCCAAGAGGAGGTTCTGCAGCAGCTGTGATACCTGCAGAAACACAGAGTCATATGGAGAGTCCTTCTGCTTCCTGAGGCTTTAAATAGCATTCAGTAAATAAAACTGTTCTTGGAGCAAAGATAGCAAGAAAACAAAGATAAGAATAGCTGTCCATAAAGTATCATCCCAGGTGTGCACTGGAAGAGCTGTTCTGGGGGAAAATTAGCTTGAGGCCACGTGGTTAAAGGTGCTGTCAGGAGAACACACGGACAACGGTCTCGGTGCCAGAGGGGCATTCATTCTGTGCTGCTCTGAAGCCCAACTTGCAGTGCAGGCCTTCCACCTCTGTGCTCTATTACCAGCTACAGCATCCGTTGCGATCTTCTGTGGGTCTGCAATGCATTTTATACTTCAGGTAGTTCATTTTTAGTCAGGTGGCCCTTTAGTTTTAAACCACTGGTTGAGCATTAATGGACAAACCAGATTTGCTATAAGAGTTGGGTTGGTTTTGGTTTGGTTTGGTTTTTTTTTTCCTACTCTTGTTGCGATTTCATTTCAAGCGACTCTGCTCCAAGAAAACACAGAGAACAATCGAAAGCCTTCCTTTTGTTGTTGTTTCTTGGTGTTTGTTTTTTATTTTTCCTCTCACTTTGAAGATACCCTTTGCATTATTTCCTGACCATTGAGAGCTGCAGATTTATAGCCAAGAGCTGCTCAGCTAAAACTTTGCTGCGAACCCCGAGTGTGAGCGTTGCCCGTGGAGCACGTTGTGCCCGCCAAGTAATGGGCTCTTGCTGAGCTCTTGTGTTGCTGAGACCCTGGCACAGGCTGCCCAGGGAAGCTGTGGATGCTCCATCCCTGGATGTGTCCAAGCCCAGGCTGGATGGGGCTCTGAGCACCCTGCTCTAGTGGGAGGTGTCCTGCCCATGGCAGGGGGGGTTGGAACTGGATGATCTTTAAGGTCCCTTCCAACCCATTCTACAGTTCTGTGGTTCTAAAATAGCAGAAGGGACCACCAACAAAGTCCCTCTGCTGACCCATGTTCCAAACTCTGGGGCAAAAGGCTTTTTGAGGTGGGCTGAGTACAAAAGAGAGGCGACCTGCCTGGGGATTGAGATTGCCCTGGAGATTTCCTTTGGGATTCCATGACTGAGATTTCCAAGCAGATTTCAGTGTGCCGCGGTGCAGCGTTTCACCGCCTGAGCTGGAGAGGAACAGAAAGAGCACGTGGAAATTGCATGGTGGAAAAAGCTATTAATAATAAGGCACTTTCTCTTGTTTTCAGCTGCGAACTGTAATTTGCTATGATTATTTGTTTCCTAATAAATTGTGTGCAGCTCATCTCAACATCAAAACACATTAAGCTTTTTGCTCTGATGTCTGCTACGCAGGCTAATTTAATTCATCTTTCCAAAGGAGTTTATGACCAGATGCAGGAGATTTGACTCTGAGATAACATTCAGCTTGTTCTGTCTATCTAGATATACCCAGAAGGTCAAATTCTGCTCCTTCCCATCCTCCTAATTTAATTGAAGTCAAGAGAGCTCCATGGATATAAAGGAAAGTGCACTCATTAGGTACCAGTGCAGTGTGGGAGGGTGCTGGATTTCAAGTAAAGGTGGTAGGATTGGCTGCTACTCAACAGAGGAAGCCATCGGCTGATGTTTGTCTTCCGCACACTTCCAGCTTTTCAGCTGGAGAGGCTCCTGTTTAGCGGATGGAATTAAAATAGGGATTTCAAATTTAAATAGTCACCATGCTGTATTTTCATTCTACTGACAGCGTTTCTCTGGGCATATAACACGAATGCTGATTATTAATTAGTGAGTGAAAAAAAAGGTGATTACCAAGCTCCATCCTGACACTGTTCTGGAGATGAGTGTTTTGTTATAGTTGAAGTTATTCAAAGTACTTTGAAAGCAAAGACAGTCCCGAGCTAACCATGAATTAAGGTCATTCTCCTGCATTTTGTCTCTCTAGTTTTGTGCTCTTTGTGCTTAATTTCCTAAACAACTTACGCTTTGACTTACTGTCATTGTGAGTTGGTGCTGAGTTTGTGTGTGCAGAAGGGAGGTTTGCCCTGTGCTGGCCTGGGCATCTGCAGGAGGCCGTGGCTGCTGCCATGCCCGGCTGCCCGTGTCAAGAGCTTTTTTACCTTTTCTCCTTTTAGAAGATGCTCTTGCATGTCTTGTGTGGAGGTGCCATCTCGCCCACTTAGAACCATAGAATCCTGTGGGTTGGAAAAGACCTTTAAGATCATAGAGTCCAACCGTTCCCCCAGCACTGCCAGGGCACCACTGACCCCTGGCCCTCAGCTCCACAGCTCCACGGGGGGCTTGGAAACCCCTCCAGGGATCACGGGGACTCCACCCCTGCCCTGGGCAGCCTGGGACAGCCCTGGAGGGGGTGGAAGAAATTGTTCCTCAGCTCCAACCTAAACCAACCCTGGGGCAACTTGAGGCAAATTTGAGGAGTTGTTTTGGATGGTTTAACACCCACCCTACAAAAATATCCTGTGTCAGTATCTGTGTCGCGTTCTTCTTGGGGAAGAAAAATAGAGCTGAAGGGTGTTGTGCTGCATCCTCACAGCTTCTCCTACACACACCAATGGCAGCCAAGCAGGGACAGAATGAGACAGTCACCTCGGTGGCTGCACAGTAAAATCATTTATTAACACCAATCCCAAAGAAAAGCATGCCAAGAAAGAGATCCATGTCTTTTACAAAACCAGTAATGATTTTGTAATTGATTTTCTGGAGGAAAGATTTTAATTTTGTGATATTTTAGTGTCTTAGATATTTTTGATGTATTTCTTAGAATTGTTTTGGTTAGTAAAAATCTTTAAGACCTTTGAGTCCAACCGTTCCCCCAGCACTGCCAGGGCACCACTGACCCATGGCCCTCAGCACCACAGCTCCACGGGGGGCTT
>JANIJG010023842.1:0-39718 GCA_024611175.1 Megaceryle torquata | reverse complement strand
CAGTCACAAGCGGTGTCCCTCAGGGCTCAGTTTTGGGACCAGTCTTGTTTAATATCTTTATTGATGACCTGGATGAGAGGATCAAATGCACCCTCAGTAAATTTGCAGATGACACAAAAATTAAGTGGGAGTGTCGATCTGCCTGAGGGAAGGAAGGCTCTGCAGAGGGATTTGGACAGGCTGGAGCAATGAACTGAGGTCAGTGGGATGAGGTTTAACAAGGCCAAGTGCCGGATCATTCACTTTGGTCACAACAACCCCAGGCAATGCTACAAGCTTGGGGAGGAGTGGCTGGAAAGCTGCCTGACACAGAGATAGACACAATAGATAGAATCAATCTCTTCAAAATGCCCAAGCATCATCTTTTTAAAAAGAACAGCGGTAAAGAAGGGGAAGAGGAGTCTTATACTGATACATTTATATTTATCTGGCTGTTACATTTTAGTTAGCAGTTCATTTTAGATACAACTTTTCAGATGACAGAAGCAATATTGCACTTCGAATCCCATAAAAGTGTGCCTGTCACCTGCTGCTTCATTTTATGCCTTTTCTGTCCCTGCTTTTTTCTCGGCAATCTGAAAAGACATGAAGAAACTAATTACTATGTTCTCATGATTTATATTTAAATTTGGACCTTTAAGAAGCAGGTATTAAAAGTTAACACAATTAATGAGGATGAGGAGCAGAAAAACCTAAGAACTCCCAGAGACCACACCATTAAGACTGAATTTCCCTGTAAAACAATTTAGGCATACAGTAATTGATGCTACAGATGTAAAGCAGTGAGGGTAGGCATGTTTGGAATTCCATGCAGTATTTCTTCCTTCTATTTATCTTTCTTGTCTCTAACCCAGTGGCCAGGGGCTCAAAGTCAGTTTCTGCTCAAGTACCATGTTAATCTTCTTCTAGACTATGGGGAAGTCATGCTTTCATAAAATCCACAGGTATAAAAATCAATAGTTCTGTATACTCCTGGTCAATTAAATAACTGACCTGTGCTAAGTAATTCTTACTTTTTTTTTTTTTTTTTTTTTTTTTTTTTTTTTTTTTTTTTTTTTTTTTTTTTTTTTTGTGACAGTAATATCCAAAAACTGCATTTCCTTCATTTTTGGTGAGAGGGGCTCTGAACAGGGAGAAGAGCATCCTGTCTGGTAACCCCAGGTTATTCTAGATGATGTCACTGAAACGAATCTCTTCCAACCCTAGCCTGTAATTTCATTCATCCACAATTCAGATGACACCATTGCCCTGGATTCCTCCTCCTTGTTAGAGATTAAAATTGCCAAAGTCAAACATGAAATACTACACTATCTCAAAAATCTGTTTGGGAATTCAAAATCCAGAAACAACTGGACTCTGCAATAGCTCCTATGCCCTACTGACACATTAAAATCCATTCCTCTCTCCAGTCCTGGCAATAAAACCACTTCTCTATTTAAGAGATAAATAAAACACTTCTCTATTTGTGTTTTTGCTGAGTGTCTTTGCCCCCTCCTCCCCTCCTCCTTCAGTTGCACCAAGTTCACAGGCAGAGAAAGAAGCTAAAGCAAGAGGCATCCATGAAAAAAACCTGAAATCCTAGATTACACTGCCTCCTCCAGATAAGGCAGGCATGAAAATCATCCTGAAAATTCAAGTTTCCATAATTTTTCAAGTGCCTCTTTAAGAAACTCCTTAGTAATCACATTGTTCCCAGATCTGCTGGAGCTTATTAAGAAATACCTCTGTAAGCAGAAACAAAACCTGTCTGCTGAGTGCTTTATCTCAACAGAGAATTTGTTGGGTATTGGCCCTAATTGGCTTCTCCATAATTTAGTCCTGACACCAGCTGCATATATGGAGAGGTCTCCAGAGGCTGGAAAACTCTACTGCTGTTGCGAGCACAAAACAGCTTCTGGGGTTTGCAAGACAAAAAGCGCTCAGAAGGGACTTAGACATCCATCCAGATCTGTACAGCAATGAAACAGCAGTAAGTGCAGGACCTCTAGGAAACAAACTGCATAGAAATATGAACATCTTCCATCCTGACATTCCTTACATGTATATCAGAATACATGAGTACATCTTAGACACTAATATGATCCAGGTAGAAATCATAGCCAGATAAAATAATTTTTAAAAAGTTGTTTTGACAGTTCTGACAAAGCATCCGTTTGGGCTGATTAAGTACTCAGCTGGGAGGCTGGGGAACTGGGCTCCCCATTCCTCCTACTGACTTCATGCCCTAAACCAAAAAAGTATTAAGTACACAATGTATTTCATTAGAATAGATATCATCATGGATATGGGTGTAGAAAGCCTCACAACTCTCAGCATGCAGCACAGTTGCTGGAAGACAAATTTAGAGCTAAGGATAATGGGGAAATACACAGAATTAAAGCTCAACCAGACAAGTTCATCTCTGACTGCCCAGGAGAGACTGGAGTACCAAACACTGCCCAGTTATTAGAAAAAAAAATATTCCTTTTCTCTCACATTTGCTCTGGCTGCTTTCCAAGAGTTTGCACACAATTTTCACAGGCATTTCAAGACTTTCTGGTCTTATTTTTATATATATAAGTGTAGCCAGTAAGGTGTTTGGAGTGTGAGCAATACAGAAGTGAAGAAGTGCCAGCTTCCAGAGGTCACAATACATGCAGATGAGATCCATGATGTTTAATGAAGTCCATTTACTTAAGATAGAACTGCATTTAGTTGTAACTCTCCATTTAACTTTAATATATACTTAATATACACACATATGTATTATGCATATGTAAGATCTACGCAGAAGAAAAGTTGTATTATCAGCTGAATTCTTCCAGAAGGAAAAAAAAAAATATATATACACTCAAAGGCATCCAAGGACCACTGAAATGATAAAAGATGTCCAAGTGGTTCCAGAAGGAGATGTACCAAGTGCTTAGTCCCCAAGAGAGAACAGCGGGTTTAGATCCTGTTTCACTGCTAGGGTACATGTGCATTGCCACACTCTTGACAGATGACCAACAATCAGAAACCATTGTTTGGACCCTTTCAGTCATGCTTTGGTTGTCTCTAAGCTAAGGAAAACAGAGCCATAAACACATTATGACAATAAATCATCTACTGTTTTCATGAGGGAATCTGTACACACAAATCGGCTGAAGAACAATGTAGACAGGAGGTCACAGCATGAGAGCAATGTAGCTGATGCAATGACATTTTCCATGCAACAAATGGTACCTATTTTTTTTTTTGCCAACTCTCAGACATTTGGATAAGACACATTATTCTGTCTTGTGACATAAAGCCATTTCTAATCACTTACCCACTAAAGTATGGTAAAACAATCAATGCAATTAAGATTAATTATTCTGTTAGTG
Source organism: Megaceryle torquata (assembly GCA_024611175.1). Lineage (NCBI taxonomy): Eukaryota > Metazoa > Chordata > Aves > Coraciiformes > Cerylidae > Megaceryle > Megaceryle torquata. Next base: position 36,374 of record JANIJG010023842.1, on the reverse strand, counting down.
GGAAAAACAGCATCCCAGAATTTTATATTACAGCATTAAGAACACCAAATGTAAAAAGCTACTCAAGAGTCCCCTCCAGAGGATGAGAACTTCCCTTCTCTCATCCAGCAAAACAAATTAAAAAAATAATAAAAGAAATAAACCAATTGACTTCCTTCTCGAAATGGCCCCCCATACTGCCATTATTTCATCCTCAAGGTGACATGATTTAGGCTGAAAGTACCAATAGATTACCCGAAGGAAGGGATAAAAATAGGACAGAAATGGTAAGTGCCATTCTCCTGAGACTCACAAACACAAAGGACAAGGAGAGAACCTTGCCATCAGATCAAGAAAAAAAAAAGATTTAAAAAAATAAAGAGTATCAGAATCCCACCCTCCTCCACTCTCCAAAGTATAAACTACTGCCCGTCCAAAAAGTCAGGCCTTAAAGAAAGCAAAGCCTATCTGCTCTCAACAGAAACTCTAGCAGGAGTTTTAAATTAGCCTACAGATTTAAGAAAGTATCAACTTTCTATAGTTTTGCTGGGGCATTGGAAGGAATTACAAATCATAAATCAAAATGATTAGCATAGTGTCAAATTTTCATATTTGGTTCAGGAAACAAACATTGTAAAAAAAAAATTGCCTGAAGTAATCCCTACCCCAGAAACCCTTTCTGTTTAAGCTTGCCATTTGTTCCTTTTAGAATATTCAGCACATTGTTTTCACAGAGCACATCTTTAATATATGTTCTGAAGGTTTTCAATATATGTGATGTGGGTGCCCCAACCCCAGCTCCGCCTAAAGCACTTTGAATCATCTTAAGGAACATAACCCTCACAGTGGCTCTCACTTGATGAAAGTCTCTTTTCTACCAGAACCATTGATGTCAATAAATGGCAATAACTGTGACTTCATGGGTAGTTCAATTCCTGTTTTGTTTTGAAGTCCAGAAGACTTCGCTTCCTCTACTATTACAGAAAGGGAGAAGTCAGAATAGGAAGCCCAAAATAGCAGCTGGAAACAGATCCCTTTTTGCAACTTACATACAAGGTGCTTAGTAGTCAAAAAGCCAAAAAGGTAGGTCAATGCAAAGGCAATACAGTAAGATCTGCTTTTCACTTATATTTCACAAGCAGGAGCTTGCCTCACCCTCCTGTGCACAAGCAGCTCCAGGAAAGGCATATGGTGCTCTTGATCTCTAGCAATGACAGAGTACATGTCATAAGCTATTACTCCCACACGTCACCTTGAATTATACAACGAGCAGAGCAGAATTTGATGATGCCTGTAGTACATTCGTGCACCTGTAGACGACTCCAAGTGATAGGAGTAGCCCTACATAAATCCCCCAGGGAGACTCCAATAGAGAATCAAAAAGGGCAAACAGCCCTACTTGAAGGAGCTGGGCTTTGTCCTTCATCATTAAACACCGGGAGACTCCTGACCACGTGGGACCTTGGGAAACTCATTCTACTGCAAAACAAGTCTGTGATGATGACACTCCAAACACCTTACTGAGAACTCTAATCCACCCCACATCCAATGGACAGTGCAGAAAAGGTATTGACAGATGGCAAGTTTCTGTATACATCCAGTGTGCTCTGCCCACTCATCGTTTGAACTTGATTAAAAAATACTTGACATGGCAGCACCTTCAAAATAGGACTTAAAAACTGCAGAAAAATCTATGTACTCACCTGAATGTGATTACACTGAAAAGCACTTCAGTTAGTGTTTTCAATGCATTAAAAGATTACAGGCTTGCATTTAGGCATATTGCAGAACTTAACTAACCAGCATAATCATTCAAGGAGAAGCCTGAAAGAAAATAGGAAATTCCATCTTCGGTTGGTTTTTTTTTTAAGTTACTTTACAAAACAGGAAACAATCCTTTGAGAACATCTTAAAATCCAAAACCAGACATAACTTCCCTAAAGATTAAATCAGCCTTTAGATATGTACACACTGTTCACTCTGACTGCTTTTCATAAATATCTAACAGGAGAACAGCCCTTAGTGAGGGGCTGTAAGCATGCTTAGACTAGAGTCTGTAAAATAGAGTGCAAGTTCAGAGTGAAACTTATTGTAAAAATTATTCTCCAGATAGTGGGCTTAATTCTCGTCTTATTTGCAGCAGTAATTTCACAAAAGCCACTTTGCTTCACTGATTTGTGAAACAAGCTCAGAGGCTTCAGAACAGGTTTTTAAACTGATGAATATGAATCCTGCACACTGACCTCATGTTGACACTGACTGGAGGATTTCTCCACTAATTGCAAGAAAGCTTGGTAAGTGAAAGCAGATGAAAGTTACGTTACTAAGGATATTATATTTGCATAAAGCTATTCATTTGTTTGTGGACATTCCCAGCTATTCAGATCACTGAGATTTTTCATACAGACAGATATACACAGCAAGAGTGAGAAGGATGAACCTCAAAGATGTGTTCATAGCTGGCACACACACTTCCATCGTGCTGTGTGGTCTTCTACCCTACTTGCTTAAATCATCAGTGACAAACAAGCCATGTACAAAATGGAGCCCTTCCAAATTACCACTTCCTTAAGAACAAGCACTATGGATGAAGCCTGATCCAAGGGGCTATTTAAAAGTAAAGTCTAAGTTGAGTGTAAACAGATCAACCTCTACTTACTACAGGTAAAATACATGTATGTACCTTTCACTTTTTCATTTATTATGTACCTCTTCAGTTTACCATTAAAAAAACCAAACCAAAAAACAACCAATATAGCTTGTATCACCAGCATGTTCTCACTAGAAAAAAAATAAGTATATACTCAGGAGAGAGAAAAATGTGGTCAAATGACAGAGATTGGCAAGGCAGGCTGTAGTGAACACTATTGCTGTGGGTCAAGTTGCTGGAGCTCTAGCCACCCCACAGGCTGTGGTGCAGCCAGGGCAGAGGACGTGCAAGCCTTCTCACAGGGCAGAACTCATGCTTGTCTCTGATGAAGCAATTCACATCAAAATGCAGTACTATGACCTAGAACATGTCTGTTGCAAGAGTCACTAGAATTTTAGAGTTTCATGACTCCTTAGTCCCTATATTACCCAATATGAACTGTATCCACTTTTTTAATTTCAGGTTTCTTTGTAGAAGGAAGGAAATTTGGTCATAAAAACAACCTACTTATGAATTTATTCCCTTTGGTATGTAGCTGAGCCCCTAAGTGTGATAAATAAATAGCTAAAAGAGAAATTCAACCATGAATCTTGTTTCATGAAGTTATATATATAACAATTTCTTAGCAGTTTCAAAAGTTTATATTTTAACTGGAAGGACAGTTGTTGTCAGAATAGCATCCTTAAACTTTCACCATGGTTGTTCTCCGAATCAGGAGTGGGGGGGGGGGGGGTAATAAATCTCTAGCAAACTACTCATTTTGATCCGGACAATATCTGCTGTGTTTCTTTCTCCTTAAACACACAGAAACAAAAACAAATGGCCCCACTGGCCAGTAATTTTCCTCTTTTCTAAGGAGCTCCAAGACTAATATGTCACCTTCAGACAAAAGAGACTTGGGCTGCAGGCTTTTTCAAGGCACAGAAAATGACTCTGGTCTTTCTGCAGTTTTTTTTAAGGCAGCAAGCAGCCTGTCTCTCTTTCTCTTTGCATTTTGTTGTTTCAAAACACTCCAACAAGCAAACAATTAGCTCAATGGGCTATACTGATTACAGGCTCTTTGAAAGGAGTGAAGCATGAGCTCTTCAGTTGGAGAGTGACAGTCCTGAAACCTCCGATAAATACCAGAAAGGAAAGGGGAATACCATTTCACCATCACCAGCCCTCTCCTGAGGTCTTCCTCTAGCTAATGTCCTATCTCCAAAAGGCTGACAAACAAAATCCTGCTGACAAGATTCTCCTTCACAGATAAGTATTTCTAACCACTATGAAACTAAGCAGCAAAATGCTTTTTTGCCTCCACCATCATGCCTACCTGTCAGCACTTTGTGTGCTAATTTTAACTAGCTAGCAAAAAGGGTTTCAAAGTTGTTGGGGTTTTTTTTAATGACTGTCACTGCTGATGGAAAAATTAGTCTTGCCATATTGCCGTGCTGCTTCAGGGCTCTCCTCTCCTGTTTGACAGTGGCCTGAGGCTATAGACTGAGTGCTTGTTCTTTGCCACTGGCTTCAGGACTCCAACAAGCTCTGGGTTTTACAGTGTGACCGCAGATGTGGCCAGTGCCATGCTCCTCCTGAATGCCATTTGGAAAATAAGAGTCTCAACACAGATTTTATCCACAGTCTTAGTTCTCCTATGAAGACAGACTAAGAGAGTTAGGTGTTTTCAGCCTAGAGAAGGCTCCAGGAAGACCTTATAGCAACTTTTTGGTACTTCAGGGGGCCTACAAGAAAGCTGGAGAGGGACTTTTTACAAGGACATGTAGTAATAGGACAAGGGGTAATGGCTTTACACTGGAAGAGAGTAGAATTAGATTAGAAATTAGGAAGATCTTCACTGTGAAGGTAGCGAGACACCAGAACAGGGTGCTCCATCCCTGGGAGTATTCAACAGCCAGGCTGGATGGGGCTTTGAGCAACTTGGTCTAGTGGGAGATGTTCCTGCCCATGGCAGGAGAGTTGGAACTAGATGATCTTTAAGGTCCCTTCCAATCCAAACCACTTCATGACTGGACAGTGATGATTCTAACAGCAACCTATAAATCCAGCAATGAAAGCATTTTCATAGAACAGCAACTAGGAAACATCATGTCATCGAGAAGATTAGTTTTCCTAGATGAAACTGGTAGAGACCCCCCAGTCTATCTATAAAAAAAAGACTGAAAGACCTTCAGTATGCCCAAGAAACAAGCAACACACAATTTCTTATTTACCTACTTCAGCTGAAGAAAAAATAAGCTATAACTGCTGGATTCTATGGTTCTTCAGAATTTAGGGATTAATTTATACTGTGAAGAAACTCAGTCGTCTCAAAGCTTAAAACTGAGGAAGGTTCCTTCTCCAGGGGAAGTTTATGCCAAAATATCTGAAGTCTTAAACTGAGAGCACCAGGTTTTGCTGGGGATTATTACAGTGAAACAAGATGAAGTAAAGATGCCCACTGTCGGTGGTTTATTCTCTTTTGCAAATTGCTATTCCCTACACATGACTAATCCTTCTATCCCTACACCTGCCCAATACCCTCCCACCTCTCACAGACTGCTGGGAGAGTATGCACAGAGAGCAGTTCACTTCATCTTTGCACACTAAACGGAGTCCTTACTAAGCAAATTAACACTGCAAACCACTTGTCCAGTTTAGCTAATGGGAAAGCTACAGATGTTATCAAGGGAAAAAGAATGAGCCTAGTGCATCTACTTGATGAGAGGTCACAGCAAATTCAATTTCAGTAACAGCAAGAGTATTTTAGACTTAGATTAAGAGGTTTTCATAGCCTCTATATTTACAGCACATAACATGAGGTGAGTTGATTAATCTTCATCAAACAGTAAGTAGTACAACGAACAAAAGAACAAAAGAACCTCAATTTTCAAGCTGACTGGTTTTCCTAGTCCTATTATAAACTAGTAACTCCTAACCTGGAAAAATCCTGAGATCATTTGATGTCAAACTTTAAGAAGAGTACTCATGCATTTAAAAAATTAATAAAGTTTAATATCTGTCCAACTGTCTTTTGCACACATGCTCCTGCAGAGGAAGCATTTGGATGTCCGTTCACTTGCGTAAAATGGGAAAATGAGCTTTGAAAGGATGGCTGTGGGACTGTACCTACCACCTTTCCAAATAAACTCCAAGTTTGTGAGTAACTGGAGTTTGCTATCCTCCAGATTCACTGGACAGAAACTACACAGCGTGAGTTGTACCTTTATTGTGAAAAACAACAACTTTGTTATTCTTGTTAACCCTTGATATTCTGATACAGCACTGACTGGACTGGCTTTATGTACTATATTCTCTGCTCTTTATTAGTGACCCAAGAGAAGATTAAGTGCACTTCACCATAGATTAGCTGAGAAGCTTGGTCTTGTTACTCATATTGCGACAATTTTTTTTTTTTTTTTTATTTTACTCTATAAGCAATAGTCACACGAGAGTGACTGTACACTTCTATCAGTTTAGTGCCTTAATTCCTGCATCTAGCCCTGCAAGGTTTGGGTCTTCACAAACATGTGTTGACAGCGGTTGAACTCAAATACTCTGTTGTAACTTGATTATTTTGTGTTCACAGCTCTTCAGGGTACAGTGTCCCTAAAACCAGGCAAAGACATTATACAAACAATAGGTGAGCTTTGCAGCACATACACACACTAATCTTTCATAGTGCTCAGTAACTTTAGTCTACTACATGGAAAGCACTTAGTTCACTAACAGGTCAAGGAAAATGATCCTGAAGGTCATTAGCACTATATTTCTGAAGTTCAAGTATACTATCACTGGCAAACACAGAAGCTAAGCAGTAATCACAATGCAGTGCAATCATCAGTAACATTCATAAGAACTCAACTAACCTTTTAATTCCTTCTTAAACAAAAGAAGGAAGGAAGGCGATTATTTTAGGATTCAGAACAAAAGCTGCTGAACTATTTCTGGAAATTCTTAAAAGGTGATTTAGACAAACTTCATGCAGGACATAAGTTTTGTTAGTACTTCCAGAAGTTTACTCTGTTTTACAGAATCAGATCCTAGTGCAAAATCCCAAGGTGAAAGCTAAAAGACTTCTTACTCCACTGGAAGTAAATCCGTATTGTCATAGTTTCAGGAAGCCCCCCCCCAAGGTAAACCTTATTTATTAGAAATTACCAGAATTACATCCAATACAACAGAGCTGCCTTGCACGTCACAGATGAAAATTCTCCAGTTTCATCTGGTCTGCTTTCCTATTGCTGCTTTATACTGTATTTATAGAATAATATTGCAGTATTATCTTTAGCACATACCATGTGTAAAAGCATAAAGATAAGTTGTCTTTTATATAGTTGTTGATCCTTTTCTACCAAAGCCTAGGACAAGGAGACAGAAAAAGTGTATTTATTAATCTCAGAAATCACTTTTTTGTTTTCCCAAGACAGAGTCAAACTACCAAAACTTTCAACAATGGTTTCCAAAGCCATTATGACACACCAAAAATAGAAGGTAAAAAAGATAGCAATAGATAGTGTAGGATTTTGCTTCATTAGAAATAAAGGAAAATAGTGCCTGTTAAGAAAAATGCCAGATGCATTGATGTTTCATTAAAGCAAAAAATTCCACTGTCACAAAAGTCTAATTCAGGTTTTGACACACCATGTATGCACCGTTTACTATTATCATAGATAAATGCTAAAATACATCCCCAGTCTGGTGGTCTGTATATATGTTTATTATATTTATTAAAACTAAGGCAGCTACTTTGGGATGTCAGTGTCCTTTAGAAAACAACTACAACAAAATATCACTCTCATTTGTTTCAAAGTTACTTAAAAGACAAGAAGCACAATAAATAACCTTAGTCTATAATCTCAAGTCATTTTGGAAATTAAATACAATTACCTCTTACACAGCTCTAATCAGGCTACAGGGTACCATAAATAAATGTTGAAGAGGAGTGTTTTGAAATTGTTAAAAGCAACAGCTATAGCTTTCTTTGACCTCTTACCAGGATGCTCAGTACAGTCCATTCATTATTTATGAAGCCAGTCACCTTCTCCTCCAGTTTAATAAAGGTTTACAGGTCAACATATGGTTTTCCATGAAAGTTTGTTTCAATAGTGTTTCTAGTTGTATCTAGAAGATTCCAGGATAAGAACGCTTTTATGGAGCCATGATGAGACCTTCTGATCTCATGGATTTATGTATTTGGTTGGTAAACCATTAACACTAAAGTATCATTACAGCAGTTGGCAATGATATCAGTGACTTTTGAAAAATAAGACAGAAGAAAGAAAAAAAAATCAAGTAAACTGCACTGTGCTAGGAAGATATGGTATATGGTAAGATGTACCTCATACACAGAGCATTTCAAATTCATTCCCCACGTAGTCCATCCCACTTCCACTACAGTTTTCAGGTTTCTTCTCAAAACAGAGTTTGTCATTAGGACCAAGACTTCCATGAGAAATACACTCATAAAATAGGAACAATTAATATGAAAAGAGAAAGCATGAAATTAACATCTGCAGTCATCTCAACTTGATAGCTCACCTCTCAATTTTCTAAGTCCTACTTCCCCAGTAAAGGGACTTTTCACCCCCTTGTCTACAGATAAATTATACATATATTATGCATGTAATTATGCACATAAATTATAATTAAATAATTTTAATTGCTCCGCTTCAAAAAGACAGATACTCCATTAAGTATGCATGCTCTCCCTCCATGTAAGCAAATTATTTCTCTGCTCTGGAATTAGCTATAAAAAGCTTCAAGTTGCATAATAAGAGCATGAGAAAAATTGAATGGGTTTGAGGCTGATTTCACCTAATTTCCCTTCATTTTACATTTGACACATTTTACCTTTCACAATGCTATCCCTTATATCATGACTACTTGTCAAGCACTATTGTTATAAGCAGTAGGATTTATGCAGGCCCATAACTTTGCTGGTAAGCACAAGAAAAAGTTGGTTCCCCAAAGATAAGTTGAAACAATCTTAACATTTTTATACCATATTGATCCACTATAGAGAACAAAATATTCTTTGAATTGTTTTCGACCTCACAAACACCTTAGAGATACCACTTTATATTTCAAGAAACACACAAGACTTTTGTTTAAAAATCATTTTTGTTACAAGATCGCAGACAAACTGCCACTTTTCTAAATCAGTAATTGCTGAAAAGAGCTATTTAAGCTGTCACACATGCTAATAAATAGCCATGCACTCTGCAGGTATTTGGAAAAAAAAAAGAAATAAAAAAAAGAAAATGCTTTTAAACTATAGAAGAAGCTGAGATGCATAAATGGGAATAGCTTGTTCCCAAGAGCAGGGCAGTGCTCTAAATAAAAGTCCTTCCAGCCCACAAACACAGTGGGACAATTACATACTGCAGTGAAAGCAAGGAGTTCAAAGTTGGTATCGAGCTCTCAAGGACAACTGGAACTCTGCTGATGCAACTTTCTTAGCTTTAAAGCCTGTTCTGAACAACTGACCTACAAAAGTTCTTGAAGCAGCTACTGGTACTGAAAATTTCTATCTGTTTCTATTGTCTGCTGCTGCCAAAGAGTGCATCAACTCCAAATAAGAGTGCTACACAATATGTCCATCAGCACAAAACCAGTAATTGTTATTACTAACAAGTACTCTTATTATTCACGAGAATTTTCTTTGATGCTTTTAAACTGAAGAGTATTAACTTGCCAAACAGTGCCCTCTGTTTCTTTTTTCAAATTTTGATTCTGAAAGCTCATCATGTTTTCAGCTGATGAGAATCAGTAACAGTTTTCATTTTCAGAACCAACTTTAGTTTGCTGCACCATTGGTTGAAATCCAAGCATTTAGTCAAGCTTGTTTCCCTCGCTGCCTGGCTTAGCACACGTAATGAGAATTATGCCTTTCACATTCATGCCAACTCCAATACATTAGATGCAAGAATAACAGAGTCAGCACTATATCAAGATAGACAGCACTGCAGAAAATAATCCAATGTATTCTTAACCAGGTAGCATTCCAGTTCCAAATGTTAAAACTAATGAACCATAAAGACCTAATGATAGAATAGAGTTTGCTTCTACAGTCTAACCTTGCTTTGGTTAAGTTGTTGCTGGATGAATTTTAAAAAGCATTACCTTCAGAAAGTATCCTGTTCCATATAGGTTAGGTATAGTTGGTACGTTGCTTAAGGAGTCTGTCGCCCTGCACTCAGATTGCAAAAATGAAAGCAACCACTCTTGAACTTCAACATAAACCCCTATCTTTTTGATAATTTTCATTAAAGACTGCATTCAAATATCTGTTTTGTGTACATTATTTTGCAAGCTTTTTCACATCTGAAACAACAAAAGAGGTCAGCTTTCACATGAATGTATGTATGTGCAAGTTTTGCATTGTATTACTAGTGCAGTTAATACAATAAGCACAAATAATGCATTTTTAATATTTTTTTCTCCTGTTATCAAATAATTATTTCATTTTAACCTTTCTAATTTTAATTGATTGGTTTTGTGGGAATTTTTGGGTGGGTTTTTTGTGTGCTTTATATGTATTTACGGGTTTATTTTCCAGCAAGGCATTGATGCATAAGGCAAGCTCTAGATTTCCTGTGAAGCCTACACTTAAGTCAACATTAATTAAACATGTCTTCTAGATAGAGCATATCCCTAAATAATTTGTTAAATAGGGATACAAGAACTTACACATTCCTTCCTTGAATGGGGACCCTCATCCTCAGACTGAACATGAGCTGATCATTGCCAAGAAACAGTATTATCCAAGAGTGGTGTCAGGCTGCACTACAGCATATGTTTCCACAAGAAATAAATAGTTGAGCAGTAGTCAACGGTTCAATAGTATTAAGGCATAAAACACATGAATTATTTTATTAATACAAGAATACACATTCAAAGAAAACCCTCAATGAAATTAGAAGGCAAGACACGAGAACACTACATTATAATAACTGAAAACATTTGGTGAAAATAACCAAAACAGTGCTGGGGGGTCTGTTTGCTGTCTCCCCAAGATACCCTTCCTTGGGAATCATAACTGTCCCAGTGCCATCTGCCTCCTCCCTTTTGGTATCCTTTTTGTCTTTAATTTGCTTTGGTTCTTTTGTTCTAAATTGTCTTTGGACATAGAGAATAAACACCCATGTGTGGATGAATGACAGACATACCATAATTAGTTATGGAAAACATGTATGTTACGCAAGATGTAAAAAAATTACTTACCTTACCCAAATGATAAGTTTTCCGTTACACACGGCAGTAAGCAACTGGGATAAATCAAACCTAGAGACTTCACTGCCCAAGAGGCCTGGGGGCCTCTGTACCTTGCTTTTCTTACCCAGTTCCAGACCAACTTACTAGTTTCAGCACAGCGTGAACCAGTGAAGCCAGCCCTGTCCATCCCTGAGCTCTATTAACACAGTGCAACACTAGAACTAGTCATCCCTGGTGGAAGAGGTACTTCCACAAAAACATCCTGATACGGTATTTGCAAACCAGTTAAGCCAGACATGAGATAGCAGAACAGAAACCATAGTTTGAATTATAGGTTTTGTATTTTCTTGAACATAAAAATTTTAGAATTTAATAAATTAGCACTTTCTTGTGATAAACTTACCTTGTATTTCCACGAATAGGAGGGTTCTCTTTCCAGTACTAAAATGATGGCCAATTAAGGAACAAGCTGTTCAGATGCATTATGTGACATGGGACAACCTGAGAGACTTAAGGATTTCACTTTTATTAAGGCCATTTATCTCCAGTAAGACTGGCTGGTAGGGAAAAATTTACAAGCAGAAATTATAATCAATTATGAATTAATCAAATACCTGACTTGTGATTTAGACCAAAAGCAAATTCCCCATTTTAAGACAACTTTTTTTTTTTCCCCAAACACTAATAATACTGTGAAAGCTTCCTTGATTTTGCTAATATAAACTAGAGTTAGACTACCATCATAAAATAAGACCACCAAAACAAACTGACTCTTCTGTTCTTTTAAGTCCACTTGACACAGAATGTGTAAACCAACACAATCTGTTTTAGTTGCTCTGCTTTAGGTTTTGGTTTTTTTTTTATTTGGTTTAGTTTTGTTTACTGTAACACCCTCACACAAGGAGTGATCCCATGAAAGTACTCAGTCCATTTTGGATCTAGGTTCTTTGTACCCTCATGGTGATGCAGAAGCAAAACGAGAGCTTACACTGCCACCGTCTGATGAAAGAAAATATAAATCTTAAGAAGCAAGACCAATGTGTCTGACCAGAAAATGCCAAGGGGAAAATATGCAAATGTAGGCACTCAGGTGGTAAGACTATCTCAAGCCCAGTGTCCTATTCACATTTCACAAAGCTCTCTTTCTCATCCTGGGAATCATTTGCTGACGTCTTTGTTCAAAACCAAGCTGTCAGTAGAAAGACTCCGGGAAATCTTGCAAAAAAATCTTAGCTGCAATAGCCACTTGTGAGATCTGAATTGGGCACATTTGGATCAATACCTGAGACAGTCTCTTGCCCTGCTTCAAAATGCCAGGTCATGAGCTCATTACTTTTTGCAATCATCTCTGCCAACTTTCAAACCCACGTGGCCTCTCCAGAGTCCAAGGCCTGCAAAGCCTTTGATACACATACACAGTTGGCTGTTGTACAGGCTATAAGGGAAATACATTCTTTCCTACAGCCTAGATGCTATTTTTAAGCTTACATTCCTTATCTTTGGGGAAAAAAAATACACATTAATTCATACAGATTATTAAAAAGAGAGGAAAGCAGGAAGAATGCCGAATTTGATGTATGACTCCTATTTGTCACTGAAATCTCAATCCACCAAAACATTCCTACCAAACTTATGTTTTCAAAAGATTAATAAATCTTCTATGCAAATAGCGAGATATATATCAGTTTTGTAGGGTAGCTTGAGCATTTAAATCTCAATCTGACAGGACATCTGTTGAGAGGAAAAAGAATAAACTTCCCCTCACAGCTGTACTATGCAGCTAATCCTTCAGCTATCCGGTACCAGAATCCAGCTCCTGAACACTGCTCCTGTCTGGGACTCTCCTAGTGCCTGCTCCACAGCATCAGTGGTGATGTAATTACCATCGGGGGGGGTTAGGTTCTATACTAGTTTTGTATAAATTTGCATATATTTGCATATATCCAATTTTTATTGTTATCATTTTCATTAAAGCTGTTCTAGTTTCTTTTTCTAATCACTCTCTCTCCCTTATTCCCTTCTCTCTTCCCCTTTGGAGAGGGAGCAGGGTTAACAACATCTGTTATAGGTTTAAGGGGCCACCCTGACCCTAAACCTTGACAACACTGCATCGGGTTCCTGCTTGAATTTGCTGCAGTAAGGCACATGAATTTATTTTCCTTTTAAAATGGCTACTTTTATATTCCCCTTGTATTACTGAACTCAAGGAAAGTGCCCACCATTAGATCTAACAGTGCTAGGCTGCTGTTGGGGAAAAAAACAACCAAACAAAAAAACAACCAAACAAAAAAACCACCCCAAAAAAACCAAAAAACCCATCAACCACAAAAAACTGCCCCACACACACCACCACCAAGAATAATTTCATGTGAAGGTTACACATCTTAAGAGGCAGGGCAGAAAACTTGAGGCTTTCTTCCATTAACTTGTAAGCTGCCTAAACTTTTACCCTGCTTTTACAAAATATTCTCTTATGTCATCAATACATTTGCTGTATTGTATTAAAATAATAAAGTGTACCAACAATTCATTTAACACCGTTAAACTCACCAACTGTACGTCCTGTCATTACATAGCTGGAAACTTCAATTTTAAAATTCCTATTGGTTTTAAGAGACAAAATTTAGAAACAACATTCTTATGATTAAAACCACAGAACGTAGAATATTGCAAGACTTCAGAAATTAACAGTTAGCTTCACAGTTGAAGTAAAATGATTTTTGACTTTCCGTGGCTTCAACTACAGTATACTCTGCAACTGTAATTCCAAATGAAGTTAACATTAAATGACCTGGTCCTACCTAAAAATCAAAGTCTATATATGCCACTTGCAACAGATAAGTTTGGGGATTTATTCTGATTCTTGTTTTAAGAATAACAGTTTTCTACTCCTATCAGCTAACTATGTTGTACATAGTTCTTCAAGAACTCCTTCCTGCCTTCACACCACATCTTCAGCTTTTTTTGCCTTGCATGCATTATAAAAAATATTTTAAATTATGTCCAGAAATTATTGTACAAGTTTACCACAATATAGCATTTATATATATATGTAAGTAGAGAAAAACTGCATAATCTTATAGGGAGTATCATTCACATTTGGTAACAATACCTGGAGCTAACACAGTGGCTGCCAGATGTTGACACTGTAGGCTCATTTTAGCAACAAACACTGGTGCAGCAATACAGCTGCAAAGGAAGCTTGTAGAGCTTGGGTGTACCTTTCTCTTTAGGAGAGGAAGAGTGGTTTTATGTCTGAGCAACAGCTAGCATGAACTCATTTCGGTTCTATAACAAAGCTGTCACATTTCAGTGGAACAAACCTCTCCCAATTCACAATGCAGATTTTTTGAGAGAGGAGAAAAATCTAACAGAACCTAACACAGAGGTTGCTGAATCAAATCCCTGCACAGTTTTTTCCAGCCCAAAGAATTCATACAAACTACATGAGTAGTTGTTCCCAGCCCATTCTGCAGGGGCTCAAATGTTAGCAATTCCAGATGGTCAGAGAATACCAACAAAACCGCTTCTAGTTGTTAAAAATAATTCCTTCACCCAGCAGATAAAGAACTGGTACAGAATGCCAATCAAAAACATGCTATGGAGAGAAAACACAATGTATTTCTTTAACTACAGCATTGTTATGTCAACCGTATTCCATACATTTCCCACTTAACACAGTGCAGAGATGGCAGTTTTTAATCACGCTGCTTTAATTGCACAAAAAAGGGTATAGGAATACTGAGAAAATGCTACTAAACCACGCCTTACTCTTCATGTTGTGAAAGATCTGAAAGCAAATGACAAATTTATGTAGCCTCATTTCTTGGATTCAAGGTGTCATGGCGCAGAGATAAGTGCATTAGTGTCACATTTGTGTCAAATTTAAGTCAGTTCTAAACTTTTCAACCACATCTGATATATTCTATTTCACAACACAATATTTGTGGTTTACAGTAGTTTGGTGATAAATTTGTACAGTAGTAAAGTTTCCCAATCATTGTCAGACTGTTCTTCATGTCTTACAAATGTAGCTGTTTCATTTTTGAATAAGTAATTATACTTGACCTGGTCCTTGTCACATTATGCATTCAGTCAGTGACACTGTGAACATCTGGTATATGCTCGTAACACTTCTCAAGGTTCATTATATGCCCGTCTAGAGTCAGGTGCCGCAGAAGTCTTCTAGAAATACAAAAGCCATGCAGCTGCTCCTGTAACACATTTTGATATACCCTTGCAGCTTTAAGTCATCCAAATAAACTCGTTTTCATCTCCTGAGGCATGGGATGCCAGCTGCCACCACTGTACTGAAGTTTGGAATAAGTTGTAGTATGTACTAGTGCCATCCTTGTAGTGCCCAAGCTGGACTCTAAGGTCTTTATTGGTCCCTTCCAACTCCAGATACTCTATGACTCTGATATCAATCTTTCAGGATCTTTTCCAGTGACAACTCTATACAGAGCTAGAAAAAAAAACCCAAAACATTTCAAGAGTCAACTAGTAAGATGATCAGCAAGGACAAAATGGTGAAAGCTGAAAAGATCATCACAATCATCACCTACTCCACTAAAATACTAACATTGCAATTAATCACTGTATTTCTAGCACACTAATTGTCCCTATAACAAAATTATTAAAAGTACATTTTAAATTCATAATTATCAAAGTGTCAAGTGAACAATATTAGGTTAATTTTTAGAAAGATGCTTTAAGCCTTTAAGATGTACATTCATCCTATCCCATTCCCACAATCTACCTGGACTGAAAGGTGTTTGATACTTATTCTAAAGAGCCCCCACATTTGCTAGAAAATGGAAAGCTAGCACGTCTCATAAGTGCATAGGAATAACAATGTCTTTTTGGTTTTTTAATTTACCATTAGCAAGAACAATATATTATTGAATATATATGCAAGCTCCCTTGTTAATGCAGTCATCCAGAAAAAATAATGTAATTAATATTAGACTGTTCTCTAGCCTGCATATAAGGCTGACCTCTGGGTAGTTTTTAATTTATGACCTTCAATTTGCAAATGAACATATGAACATTTTCATATATTCACGAGCACAATTCAATTACAAAGAGAGAGAAACTGTGGCACCTAAAAATCAACAGCCCATTACAGCATCCTATGATGGGTAATTGCAACTGTACTTCACCTACTGAAATGAGATACCTACATGCTATTGTATTGCATGCTTGGAAAATACCGCAACCCTTTGCTCAATTTCACTGAAGTCAGCAGCATGATCTCATCCACCAGTGCAATCCTACACATCAATAACACATCAAATCTGCAAACTTGAAGAGCTAGGAGCGCTAGTCAGAAAGCCCAGTAAGCCAAAATACTTGCCAGCTGAGAAAGCACGCTGCGCAAGAAAACTTGGGTACTTCGCAGCATTTTTTTCTTAAATGAAAAGGAAGTTTCATTACAGTTTTATGACTTCATAGAGGCAAGGTCTGGCTTCTGCTGCAATCTGGATTGCTGAGCATTTCTGAGCATTAGTCTGGAAACTGATGCATTAATTCACCTAGCATGTTATTAATATATCAAAAGTTCTACACATTTTAAATTCTTTTTACAGGGCTTTGTCATGACAGACAATGTCATGGTTGTAACCATGATTCTTTTGAGCCGGGTATACGTTTCCTTGCCAGGAAATGGGAGTTTTGGCATGTAAACAACCACCCCGGTTAGCATTCCAGCACTCAAAAAACCTCCCCCAGTCTGGATTCCTACTAAAATATTCAGCTACAGCACATTATCTGATAACCAATTTTGGACTATCTTCAGGTTTCAAAACAAATAGTCTATTAATAACAATTTCTATTCACACTAGAGAACTATCATTTCCAAGATCTCCACATACATCCATTTGTCAGGTTACCCTTGCTTTACCAGGGGCTTGGAAAGATCCTTGAAAAAGAAAACATTTTTGTTGAACTTAATTCCACAAAAAAAAAAAAATTCTTACAGAACACATGGGGCTCCAGAGACAGCTAAACAGCATGTAATTAGGTGACTGACATACACAATAGAAAGGAAGAAATAATAATTGAAAAAATATTTTTCATACTGAAAATTCAATTAATCCCTACAATGAAGGATATATTAATAAACCACTTTCTGCAGTAAACTTTCAGTATCTTATGGAATAAAATATTGAGCAAAATAAAACAATGACTGTTCAGAGCAATTCCTGACTTTCTTGTTTCTCATCAGAAGAGTCTCCCAACTTCACAGACAAAAGGGCTGTAATGAACAGAACTTAATTTACAGAGGTCAGAATTGTGAGGTCACTTCAGCTGCACCTACAATAAACTTTATTTAAGCTGAAAGTTCACTTACAAACCTGATGAACTTGATGAATCGAGATATCTGATGAGATTATATAGGACATATGAATTTATAGCTTCTTGGACATGATCTTTATTTCACATGAGTTTTCCTTGCAGAAAAGTGGAAGATATGACTTTGGTAGAAGAAGCTTACATGCATTACACAAAAATGCCCTTGAGGCAAAGGGTTTCTTAAGACAATGCAAAAAACCTTTTACAAAGTTATGAATTATGTATCAATTTTTTAAAGGAAATTTCACCAATTCAACTCTATAAACACATAAGTTTGAAATCCAGTACTGTTTGCACTTTGAGATGTACAGAGACACGCCACATTAAAAGAATCATAGAATCGTTCTGGCTGGAAGAGACCTTCAAGATCAAGTCCAGCCTTATTCCTAGCCCTGTCAAAACCACTAAACCATGTCCCTAAGCACATCTACCCGGCTCTTAAACACCTCCAAAGATGGTGACTCCACCACCTCCTTGGGCAGGCTATTCCAATGCCTGACAACCCTTTCAGTAAATAAATTCTTCCTAATATTCAGCCTGAGCCTCCCCTGGTTCAACTTCAGGCCGTTTCCTCTTGTTCTATTGCTCATCACTAGGGAGAACAGAACAACTTCCTCCTCGCTACAACTCCCCTTCAGGTTGTTCAGTTGTACAGAATGTCTCCCCTCAGCCTTCTTTTCTCAAGGCTAAACAATCCCAGATCCTTCAGCCTTTCCTCATAAGAGACATGCTTCAAACTCTACTAGCTTAGTAGCCCACCTCTGTACCCTCTTCAGCACCTCAAAATCCTTCTTGTAGAGAAGGGCCCAAAATTGGACACAGTATTCAAGGTGTGGTCTCATCAAAGCTGAGTACAGAGGAATGATCACCTCCCTGCTCCTGCTGACCACACTATTCCTGATACGGGCCAGGATGCTGTTGGCCTTCTTGGCCACCTGGGCATACTGCTGACTCATATTCAGTCAGCTGTCAATCAACAATCCCAGGTCCTTCTCTGTTTGGCAGCTGTAGAGCCACTCCTCCCCAAGCCTGTAGCGCTGCTGGGGGTTGTGGCCAAAATACAGGACCTGGCATTTGGCCTTTTTGAAACTTGTGGAATTTGCCTTGGCCCAGCCATCCAGCCTATGTAGATCCCTCTGTAGATCTTCCCTACCCTCAAGCTGATCAACACTTCCACCCAGCATAGTATCATCTGCAAACTTACTAAGGGTGCACTCTATCCCCTTATCCAAATCATTGATAAAGATGTTAAACAGGAATGGTCCCAGTACTGAGCCCTGGGGACACCACTTGTGACTGGCTGCCAACTGGATTTAACTCCATTGACCACAACTCTTTGGACTTGTCCATCTAGCCAGTTTTTCACCCAGGAAAGCATATGCCCATCCAGTTGAATAGCAGACAATTTCTTTAATAGACCACTGTAGGAAACAGTGTCAAAGGCCTTACTAAAGTCAAGACAGACAACATCCACAGCCTTACCTTCAATCCAACAAGTGAGTTACCCTGTCATAGAAGGAGATCAGGTTTGCTAAATAGGACCCGCCCTTCACAAACCCATGCTGACTGGACCCGATCACCTGGTTGTCTTGCATGTGCTACATAAAGGAACCCAGAATGATCTGTTCCATCAGCTTCCCTGGCACTAAAGTCAAACTGACAGGCCTGTAGTTCCCTGGATCATCTTTTTGTCCCTTCTTATGTTATATCAGCTGACCTCCAACCTGTTGGTATCTCTCCAGTTAGCCAGAACTTCTAATAAAAGATGGACAGTGGCCTGGTGAGCACCCCTGCCAGCTCTCTCAGCACTCCAGGATGTAACCCATCCGGCCCCATAGATTTATGCACATTGGTGTTGAGGAGCAGGTCATGGGCCATCTCCTCCTGAATTGTGGGGGGACACTGTGTTCCTGGCCCCTGTCTCTTGGCTTGGGGAAATGACTTTTCCCTGTATAAGTGTTCCCCTTACTAAAGGCTGAGGCCAAGGCAGCATTAAGCACCTCAGCCTTCTCTTCATCTTTTATTACCATATTTCCTCCTGAATCTAGTAGGGGAGGGAGGCCATCCATGGCCTTTCTTTTATTGTTAATGTATTTATAGACATTTTTCGTGTTGCTTTTTACCTCTAAAGCCAGATTAACTTCTCGTTGAGCTTTTGACCTTCTAATCATTTCTCTGCATGACCTAACAACATTCTTATACTCATTATGAGTTGTCTGCCCCTTCTTCCAGAGGTCACAGACCCTCCCTTCTTTCCCTGATTGAGTCAAACCCGTGGGAGCTCTGTTTGTGTTCCCACACCCATTGTGGCAAGTGCTGAGACCGCTGCCTTCCGCTGCGCAGAGACCAGGGCTGAGCTCTGCCGTGCGTCCTGCTGCTGCTTTTCAGCCTGAAAGCCGCTGCTTGGCTTTCTGACTATCATTTTAAAAAGGGCAATAATGAACATACAAGATGCATATTGTGATATATTCTGCTAAAAAAGCATTTGGTCAGTTTATTCATATCAAAATGGAGGTGAGTGAGTAACTGGTAAGATACTAAATAAACATTAAGAACTATTTTACTGAAGCAAGTTAGAACTCTGAATTACAAATTAACTCATCTTTGTCCTTTTTTATTATAAAAAACACTTCAACTAAAACATCTGAGCACTATTTTCTCACAGTACTGTTTCTATACCTCCTAACAGAATGAAGATGCCATATTCCATTTTATATCAGTTAAACCTCTCATTAAAGTTCTGAGCAAGTGCCACATGGTGGAGGTAGATGTCTATAGCTAGAAATGAGGCAGACACCACATAACATTTGATCTTCATTTTAGTGTACATGGACTACCCCAATAAATATCATTCAATTACCAGAAAGCTAAATTGAGGAAGGGTAGGGGAAAAAAAAAAGACAAAACCCACTATCTCCAAACTATAAAAGTCTTTACAAAAAAAACCTGTTAAAATTGGAGTGAAATTACCATTGAAACAATAAATCCTCCTAGAAGTTAAAGCTGTGCAGATCTTTATACTAAGTGAATTAGATCCCTGAATAACATGCTTATGATGGAGGCAGACAACAGAAAGCAAGTACTTATGAGCTTTATTTTTAATTAAAGCCATAATTATATGAAAAATTTAGTCCAGTCTTAGTAGAAAGCCCATACAACTGAAACCATAACTGAGTTTCATCAGTACATTACACATCACTAGCTGCAGTCCATAGTTTTAGTTTTAATGTAAATCACATCTAGCTACAGCAAGATGACAACCCTGCCTTATTGCAAAGCAGCAGGAACACAGTTAACCAACAGGGAAAAAAAAAGATTTAAATGCAGTGCTGCCTAACAACAGTAGCTAGCCTTGAAAAGGTTTACTTCAAGTTCTTTCAGAGATTCTTCACACATGTACATCCCAATGTCCTCTGCCCTTTCACCCACAGCCCCTCTACACTCAGATAATAAACATCTATATTACCAGGAACACATTGCAACAAAGCTGTGCAGTGGCTTCTGCAGCATGGGGCTGTTTTCATACTTCGTAAGCCCAAATCACTGATACCAGGGTTTAACTAGTGGTCAAAATTAAGCCAATGTATTGTCTTACCCCCAGAAGCCATAGGAAGATAATTTTTTAGTAATACTGTCCAGAAGCCCTGGAGTCCTCAGCACAGGAAAGACAGAGACCTGTTGGAGCAGGGTCAGAAAAGCCACAGCAATGAAGGAAGAGCTGGAACCCCTTTGCTGGGAAGCCAGTCTAGGAGAGTTGGAGGTGTTCAGCCAGGAGAAGGCAAGGCTCCAGGGAAACCTTCTTGGGGCCTTCCAGTATCTGAAGGGGCTGCAGTAAAACTGCGGAGGGACCTTTATGAGGGAGTGTAGTGATAAGACAAAGAGTAACCGTTTCAAAGTGAACCAGTACAGATTTAGATTAGATGCAAGGAATAAATTCTTCACTAAGCAGATGGTGAGACACTGGTACGGGTTGTCCAGAGAGGTTGTGGATGCTCCATTCTTGTAAGTGTTCAACACCAGGTCCAACAGGGCTCTGAGCAACCTAGTCTATGGGGGTGTCCCTGCTCATGGCAGGGGGGTTGGAACTCGATCTTGAGTCCTTTCCAACCCAAACCATTCTGTGAAGTACAGATTTACATATTCTAAACTTTCTTCTCCCTCTATTTACTATCTGAAGAGCAAAGTAAACATCTGCTACTCCCAAGTGTTTTTACTCTACAGGAAGCTGCAATCACAGATAAGTAAAATAATTCCTAAACCTGAGAAGCCAGAGACTAAAGGTAAACAACTGGGGAGGGGGGAAAACGAACCACACAAACAAACCACCCCACAACTTTGCAGAGTTTTAAATCTGGTACTTCTTGGTAAAATAGGTCTGAAACTACTGATTTCAGATCCAACCCCCTTTATGCATTTAGCTTCATACATACTTGATGCGAGTTCAATCTCATTCTTCATCACTTCACTAAAATAAATCCTATACACATCAAGTCTGAAGTGCACTGGAAGGGTGTTTTGCAAAGCAACTAGCAAGCCAAGAACTGAGCTGCCTATTTTCTTTCTGAAGTCATCTGAAGGATGTATTTTTAACCAAGAAAATGCCAAGCACATTCAGAGAAAACACTTTCAGATATTAACTGGGTTTGAGCAGCTACCTTTGATCAAAAGCAAATGTACGAGTAGTAGCTAACACTCCAAAATGGATCAGTCAGATACAGTAAAATGCATCTCAAAAATCTCTGAATCTGCCTACACCTAGGTTACTTCTAAAGCATACAATGAAGCACAAAGTGCCCTGATAGAACCTGATTTGTCACTAAGTGCTTTGAGGATTTTACGCAGAACTATCTCCAGCTTAATCCTGCAAACTGGATGCCCATTAGCATTTGAGGGACACTAAGCATGCTCCTGGACTAGCCTTTCAATCTAACTTCATCAGAAAAGTGCAGTTGAACTCTGACACCACAATGCAGTGCGAAGCAAATCACAGAAGACGCAAGACTGATCTTCACCTGACCAACACACTACTGACCCAAACTAAAATGCTGATGTTGACCCGTGCTAACAAGGCCTCAGAAAAATAATAGTTGCATGTTGTTTCCCAAGTATTGGAGAAAAAAAATTGCTCTCTTCTCAAATGAGAGACCTTTATCTCAAAAGCTGTGATCTTACATGACACTCACTTCTTGAGAGGCTCACCTACAGAAGAAAACTTCAAGGTATGGGGAACAGGCAGTTCCAAATTTTTTTTTTTTCTTAATCATCATACAGCCAATACCTTCAATAAAATTTCTTCTAAGAGTCTTAAAGTGAAAGCTGCTCTGATCATTGATACATTGCATTTTTTAATTCAGCTATTGCACTAAAAAATACCCATGGAGATGACATTTAAACATCAGCTAGTTTTAATGATGGTTGGTACTACTACAGTAAAAATCAGCATCTCCTCTGCTAATAACATTTTAATAAACGTTAGGCAGCATCATACTTACCATTTAAGAGTACTGCAAACAGTTTTTCCTAACAGAACTCATACTTGTTAAAAAAACCAAAACCACAAACAGAAAAAACCCTGCATTTAGCTTTATTAACAAAACAGAATTAAAAGGTTGCTATAATATTTAGAACGTACAGAGAATTATAAAACAGCAGTGAATCCTAATAAGGAATTTAAAGTAATATATACTAAGAACAGTCCCTGTCCCTGGGAGCTAGGTGTGTGCATAGTGTTCTTCCTGCAAGTAGCCCATCATCTCTCCAGGAGAAAACAAAACATTAAAGGCATCAGTAAACAAGGCTGCCATTAAAAACATTTTCAACTTACAGGGAAGTAACTCACTGTAAAGTATATACAGAGGAAAACTCAGTGCAATCATGCAATCAGAGAACAAATGGAGGAAAAAAGCATTTGTATTTACAATTACTCAGTTTTTAAAACCGTGTGTACATTGTGATCGCTTAAAATGCAAGCTACATGTCTGCTGAATTAACTGAAGGCATAACAGGTGAGATGTGAGTTAAAATACTGCCACCAGCAGTTATACAACTAACCACAGATGCCAGTAGCATTTTTCAAACCCTGACCAACTTGGAATGTTAATTCCTCTTGTACACTACCAGCCAAACACATAGTCCATTGCTTTAGATACAATGCTTTCATCTTTCCTAGGAGTTTGTCTGTCAGAAACTACCTAGAAGGCAGAGAGAAAGAGGAAGAGAGAAAAACAAAATCAGTCAATATATGGTAAATTCTTTTTATAGTAATCAGGTATTTTTTTATTTTATTTTCATGTTACTATATTTTGACAAAATTATTTTGAAATTTTTTCCAAAACAAGCCCTTAACCTGTAGAAAAGTTAAGTCATTAATTGATTATTTTTTATCATTATTTTAGATACTGGACAGACTGAGTTGGTACTTGAAGCACATCTCTAAAGAAATAACAGGACAAGATACAGGCTACAATCACATTGAAATTCATGCGTGTACAGTCTCATACTACTAAAGTGCGATAAAGAAACACAAGCTTCTGTTCCCCTTAAAATACCTGATAGTCACTAGTGGAAGCTTTATATGCTGTTGCAAGAGGTCTCATTGTAGAAATTCTTGTAGCATTATTTGCAGGTTGTACTGGTGTGCCTGCAGCTTTTGTAGGGGGAGTGAAAACTGAAGATGTTGAGGATGTAGAGCTCCTTTCAAAGTTTTCCATCACACTCTAATAAAGAGGGTTAATAGCATGTAAACAATTATTAAAAAGCAGTATCTCAACCTTTATTATTTTGAATTACTTATTATCTAGAATCTTTTGATAAAGTATGCTCCCATCTCAAAGCAAGCAAAGACCCTAGGTAAACTGCCTGTGAGTAGAGAGCACACAAGTACACACCACCACCAAGCATTTTCCTCACTGCAATCATTTATACACTGGATTGTGCCATTGCATAGTAGCAGAAGCCTGTAATCTTTCACTGTACGTACTAAATGTCAGCCAAGTTCGAACAGTATAGAGAAATTGTAAGACTTGCAACAAACTTCAAGTAGTAACATTTTTCAGGCCCACCTGAACTAAGTAGCATAACATTCTCATTCTAAAGACTACTGAAATATTCTACCATGTCCATACAGGACAGTCTCCAAGCCTTTACCAACTTACAGCTTTTTGCTCAGATTCAACTTGACAAGAGTTTCACCCAGTCCCCTAAGCAAATGCTATACAAGGAGCCTCAGGTTCCATTGTGTAAGCTTCTGTTTAGAAAGCAGTGCATGTAGAGTGGAAGAGGCAGCAAGTGACTTCATTGAAATTACAAGCTCCATGAGAGCCCAGAGAAAATAAGATGAGAAAATGACAAATAGTATGGGGAGACCCCGTTTGCTACATTTAGATTCAGTGGAGCACAGCATTTAACCAGCCTAAAGACAGCAGACAATCAGAAGTACATCCATCAGGTGACAGATACCCAAAATACAGGATAGACTAACTACTTTTATACCACTGTCCAGTGTGGGTGGCAGCTGACTCTGCGCAACACAACGGGAATCCCTGGAACTAACTGCTACTTTAAATCAGAAGCTTAAGTCAAATCCATCAAATCTAGTTCTCAATTGCAAGGAAGATATTTTCAGACTTATACCAAACCTTTAATGGATTAGTCTCCAGAAATCTCTCATCTCCAAAAATACAGTTTAATGACTATGGGTTTATTTATTGATAATTTAAAGTGGACATGATCTACAAAAGACATAATGAGGATTCAAAAGCAGTAAAGATCAGATGCTTGACAATAAAATGATCATTACTTCTAGACTTTCAGTTTATTGACAATTTAGTCATCGATACAAACTGAAGACCAAAATAATAAATAAGTCAAGAAGAGACTGGAAGCCCTCCCACCAGAAGCCTGCAGAGGAAAGGAGCACTGAAGTACACTTGTTTCTGGATTTTAATCAGTGTAAGAAATGTCTTGAACTGACAAAAAATGAATTTAAGCTTAAATTCTAGGACTGCCTTCTCAAAATGGTTTACCTCTGAAAGCTAACATCACTCTATAACCTCTTATCCTTAGGGGAGACAAAAAACCCACAGCAGATCTAATAATCTCTGAATTAGAAAAGAATGACTGTCATTTGCCTAAGTTAACATACAGTGCCCAGTGCAAAGTACTGCAAGAATTAATGGTCAGGGCATTGTCAATGCCTAGGAACTAATAGCTCATGATAAAATTAGACTGAAACAGAGCCACGCCTGCACCCAGTCACTACTTACAAGAAAGGGACATGGTTTTTTGTGGACAGGTAGGAGAACAGAATCAGGACTGTCTTGCTACCAAATTTTCAGTCTGAGGTAGTAAGATAAGCTGAAAAGCCAGAATCAGATAAATAGTGACATTACAAAGAATAAAAGAGAGGGATCATTAGGAGCAACAACAATCTTAATGGGACTTCACATCTATGGCAGGCCCTACGTGCCACAAATTCCAGTGGGTGAAACTCAACTCAATTGTCTCTTGTGTTCCAGTTTCACTTCATATCTTGTACAACACAATTCTGCACATTGTAACTTCCAAAGATCAAGATATTTTCATAATGAGCCTTTTCAGCAGGAAGTTGTAAAATACTTAAGAAAAACTCATGTAAGGTGTAATACCTTATAATACCTACATAACTGAACTACTTATGCTTTGCAATTAAAAAAGAAAAAAATTAAGGCATCTGGTAAAATAAAGAGGAAGCTCAAAAGCAGAGCACCTTATATTTAAATAAAAACAGCTGTTAACTTACTTTTTCTATACATGGCTTGACACCAACCATGATAGAGTCACCAAAAATTCTTCCATCTTTGCTTAAGGCTTTCCGGGCTTGAAGCTTAGACTGGTATCGAATATGCATCCAGTTTCCTGTGCTGGACATCTGTATGAGGTGAAGTGAAAACTGTGAAACTTAGCTTTTTAAAGAATGAACCAGAATGTTTTAAGAAATAGTCTCAAACTAAGCCATACCACATGCTTTAGTATGTTTCCATACTGAGCAAATTGTAGAAGAATATATGAAGCTGATGCTTGAGGAAATCTGAAAGACAGAAAAAATAATAAAGTTATAATGGGTAGTTTAAGAATTCTGGTGCTAAAATACAGCCCCACAAAGGGTTTTCTAGAAATCCAGAAGGGACTCCTGTTAATGCCATGTTAGAAGCAGTAACTTCAGGAATATTTTTCTTCTAGGCATTTTTTACTTCGCCACACTCAATGGTAGAATCCAGCCTTCACCTGGGGCTTTCCTAATACTTTAGGAATCAACTTACCCAAATACAGTTACCCATGTGTCATCAAGCTGATCTTCTGCAGTCAGGGAATCACCCTGAGTATAAAAAGGATCTAGCTGAGCTGGAGAGAGAGGAATCTTCCTAGGCTGCCCAATACTTGCAGGACTGAATATACCTGAAGCTGTTAAATTGAAATGGCATCAAATTACTTTGGAAAGATAGATAAGCTTAAGAGCCTACAGTGAAAGAATACATTCATTATCGAGCATTTCACTTGCATGTCAAAGAGTTTGATAGAGATTTGTTTGGAGACACAGGCAAACATTATGTCAATCCAAATTTCACATCTGCAAGCATGCCAGTAAGTTTTATGACTAACAACTTAGCTTTCACTTTGACCTCTAAACACCAGCAGCTTAATACAGAAGCCAAATAAGAATGAGAGAGCAGATTTAAGCTTAGTAAAAAGCTATAAGTTTGCACACAAGACAGAAAACCTTATAAGATAGAAGGTGACTGACTGAATCTCAGCTGCTTCACTCAAGGACAACTCTGTGCATAGCTCAAAGTCTGAATAAGGAATAATTAAGTTGAAATTGTCAGCAAGTATTTCCTATTCACATACACATACCTTTTAAAGAGCTAGTAAATAAAGATGAAACCCCTTTGCAAATTAGCAAGGAGTTGCTGTAGCTTGAACTGTGACGATTTTTGTGTATAAAGAACAGTAGTAAGAAATCATTATATATTTTTACAGGAATCTACCTGTTCCAGGAGTTGATGGCATAGTTCCAACCAATGGGCTCTGTGTCAGAGAAAAGCTGGCCTGCATTAAAAAACAGAAAGAAATCATTCTTGCAAGTATGTTTCTCAAATCAAAGTATATTATTTTCTGGTAACAAACATCAAGCAATAATATTAACTGTTTGCCTTAAGTTACTGCTAAATTTAAGAGTAAGAACAGATGTTTACATGTATATTTAATACAAGACTATTCAAAGCTATCAACAAAAAGTTATTTGATGTTTTTACTTTCTAGCACACAGCTTAGCAGATGGCCTAGACAT
Source organism: Megaceryle torquata (assembly GCA_024611175.1). Taxonomy (NCBI): domain Eukaryota; kingdom Metazoa; phylum Chordata; class Aves; order Coraciiformes; family Cerylidae; genus Megaceryle; species Megaceryle torquata. The sequence goes on along the minus strand of JANIJG010023842.1, from coordinate 8,868 downwards.
GCAGTAGGCCTCAACTACTACATTCTGTAATTTCCAGATGATTACTAAGCATCAGAAGAGAATTACATTAACTTTCCTAATCAGAGGCTTAAATGCAAGCATCAGATACAGTATGGGAGTGCAGAGCAAACTACAGAAGGGAAGCACCACAAGCGACAGAATTCAGGATCTGTCTACAATATTTTATCATCTAACCAAAAGCTACTGGTATACCAGCTTATTTAGCCTTAGGGAGTTTAGGCAATAGGAACTGAAAAGTCCATTAGCTAACACCAACCACATGCTTTGTGAAACCAAATAGCTTTAAATATCAATAGTCAGAAACCTTTGAATTTACTTTTTTCAAAACAGGCATCTCACTACTGCTATAGTATAGCAAGTCACACATTTGCGTGCGTCCTGATAGAAAGATTGACAGTATCACATTAACCAGCATCTGATTTTCACTAACTAAAGAGCTTAGAAGTCAAGGAAGTATAACCCCTATTTGTACCCGTCATCATTAGACTTTCTTTCCATCTCAACTTAGTGCAACTGCACAGAAGGAAAGTATACTTTATTTTAGCTGCTAGTAGTTATTTTCTTTTTAACACAGGATTTAAATATCCAAATCAATTTTAGTGTAACTTTACCTGAATCGTGGCATTTCTTAATCACAAGATCAAGCAAACTGGATCACCTGTAGACCCAGCAACATGCATTTTGATAGCTTTTTTTTTTAAATCCAGTCCTTTAAGACAGTATTGGATTCTGTCCTTCACAGAGAACTAGAACTTTCAGAATAAACTTCTCTGAAGGCAACACTCAAAAAGATTGCTCATTCAGTGAAAGGCCTTCTCCTTGCACCAAAATAATCATGTTCGCTGAAAAAGAACCTACTAACGTTTGACTGCTCAGTTGAGGTAAGCAACAGAGCTTATTATTAGAATGACCTTCTAGAAATTTTGGTGTCACTTTCAGAATTAACCCCACCTCCTTGCCCAAATTCTGATTAAATATTTTACTGCACACAAAATTCCTTCTATTTCAGTAGATGCCTCTATTGCCCACTTAAAAACCAAACACGAAACAAACCCCTATTAGGACCCTTCAAGTAATCAGCAGCTCAAATTTACAGAAAGGCGAACAGCTCCAACAAATCTGCCTTTGTCACATACAAAGCACAGCAGAGGCATGATTTGCCTTTTTTATTCTCTACACTATTGAAAATCTGTAAGAAGAGGAAATGCTCCAAGAGTGCAGCTCTCATTTATACTACACTGGAACAGGCACACCAAACACCCAGGCTAAGCAACAGTACAATCTGAAGACTCGCCAGTCATTTGCTACAGCCATTTATACAACTGAGTTAATGAACTCACCAAAGCATTAAGCTACCTCACATCATCTGCTAAGAACAGGCCAGCACACTCAAGCCACTTACTGGTCTCCTTGAGGTCAGAGGTGTGGATCCAAGTCCAGGACTAGATAATTCATCATAAATGCTTCTAACTGGTGGAGCACCACCTTTATCTTTATGTGTAGGGACTACTGGCTGTGGGGGAGTTCCTCCTGCAATTAAGGGGAACAAATGAAGAGCGTGAGAAAATTTGTAATTTTACTCCACCGCTGCTTGTTCTTGAAGCATCAACAATAAATTCAGGAAAAAAGTAATATAACTTCACAGTTTTTTTTATTTGCAAGACATTTGGGAATTAGGCATTTCCGAAGTACTTTTCAATCCTAAATTCTGAGCTTCAAGACTTGCCTCCAAACTGTTTAACAGATCTGAGAACTGTTACAATGTATTGTATAAAGCACTCTCCCATCAAGATGCTCAGTTTACCTGCTATGCTTCATCACTCATTTAGGGATGCCTGTGTTACCACCCTACTGGTTCTCCCTTTTGTAAAACAGATAACTCTTGAGATTGCTTTTAAAAGGGTTTATTTTTTTATTAGGTGAGAGTCACATAACTATTTTGAATTTCATAAATATTTTCCTAAGAAGTTTGCTGGGGGTGGAGGGAGGGAGAGAGAAGAGAAAGAAGGACAAGTCCAAGAAGCAGGAGACCACCCAACCACCCATCATAGAATCTCTTGAGTTCAAAGGAAACAATTCTGCTTGAAATTGAAAGAAAAGAGTATCTAAAACTATCTTGCAGTGCTTCAATCCTTAACTTCTCCTTCAAAATAACTAGCATACTAACGCCATCAGACATTCAGATTACACCATCTTATTTAATACAAATGCCAAGATCACACACATGAATTAAGTCACTGAAGCTGTTAGCTACTCACCTTTCTCAGAGAGGAAAACAGACATAATACCACCACCTTAGAAACCTGGGTAAGGACTAGATAACTAGACTTTTTAACTAGATACTAGTTAAACTATTTTTTTTCTCCATCCAGTTTTTAAAAGTCTTTAAGCAACTTTTTACAAGTCATTGTAAAGAAATCTATTTGCCAGCAGACAATGAAAAAACATTGATGGCTGTACATGCAATTGACCTGTAAAGAGATGTATACATTGACTTGGATAAATTGATTGGTAGAGGTTATTACCTTCACTGCAAAAGCAACCTTTCCTGGTACAAATTTACCACGTTCAAAACATTTATTAAACTTCAGTCTGCTTTGAAGTATTTATCCAAAATCCATTGAATACACTTGAGTTTACCAGTCAATCAGTAAGTCGAGCTCATTTATAGCAAGTTATAAAACTACAAGAATTAAAGTCTGCAACAGTCACATAGAGCAGTAAGACAAATCAACTGTTTACTTTCAGGACAACTTTTCAGTATTTAATAAATTCTAACCTGCAAGCAGCGGAGACCTCATTTCCATTACGTTGACTGAAGGGCCGCTTAAAGCACGTGGTTGTGGAGTAGCAACCACTGGTGCAGGTAAATCACCCATCAAGAATCCAGGAAGAAATCCAGGAGGAAACTGAGCACTAGCTCCTGGTTTGGGAGATGTCGGGGAGCCAAGAGTCATTGGCTCAGCTGCTGTGTTAATGAAAATAAATTTTAGAAACAGAAGAAATCAAGTGATCCAGCCTTTTTTTTTTTTTTAATATAGAACTATTTTAGCAATAGAAAAATGAAATAATATATAGCAAATGACTTTGACACTTCTAATCACTTATTTTCCAAGTAAAGTTTATCACAATCTTGCAGCTTTTTGCACCTATAAACTGCCACACTGAGACATTGTTCTTCAAACGTACTACCTCTGTTACAGCTAGATTTCTAGTTTGAAGGAAAATTACAGGGTTTGCATTGCTTTACAGGTGTTTCTTAGGGAGAAGTATTCATGCCAAGGTTGGAATCTCTGCTTCCCAGGCCGGGGAACATAGTCCAGTAAAGGACCACGGGCTCACTCCACCCACACTGCCGCTTCCCCACGGCTCTTTCACCACAACCAAACTCACCATAGGGCAAAGCCACCTTCTCCTTTCGGGATGCTTTAAGTATGGCTCTTACATGAGGGAGCAACAGAGAGCCGGGGGGTAAATCGCCTAACCCCAGGCCCTTTCTCATACGCGCCAAGGATAAGGGACTCATACTGGAGCGGTCTCCTACCACCCTCATCAACCCAGCGCCATTCCTCGGCCTGAAGCAAACCAAGCGAGTCCCCAGCGCCCTCAGCAGCGCTGAGACGCGCAAGCAGCGCTGAGACGCGCAAGCAGCGCTGAGACGCGCAAGCAGCGCTGAGACGCGCAAGCAGCGCTGCGAGCAACGGCCAGGCACCGGCGACCTGAGGCTCCTCGAGTCGTCCTAGGGTGCCGCGCGCTCCCCAGCAACGGCTCGCCCCGCGACCGGCCGCGGCGCGAAACGACGCACAAAGAACGAAGCGGCAGCGTCCGCCAAAACCGAAGGCGGAAAGAGCATGACACCGGGTACGGAGGAGAGAAGACACAGACACCGCGGTCCGGTTCACCTGCGGGCGGCGGCTCCATGGCGAAGGCGGCCATGCCGGCCCGTCAAGCGGGAAAAGGCCACCAGTACCTCCACCGGGCGCTTTCAAACGGGACGGAACTTCCGCCTGCCGTCACTTCCGACACGCCCCCTGGCATCTTGGGAGCGGCCCCCGGGCAGGAGGGGAGATGGGTGGGACCTTGCGGCGGGGCGGGGCCCAGCTCCGAGAAGGGGAGGATCGCGCTCAGCATTTTCTCCTGAACCGCCTACCGTCGCCCGCAGCTGGGCTGCCGCGGTGTCGGAGCAAGCCTCGCTGCTTTCTTGCCTTTTGTCGTTGCGGCCGAACCCTTGCCTTACGGCCCACGGGTCCCCTGGCCTGGCTTGTCCTACGGTCGAGTGTCGTGAACTGTGATCGTTATACCCACGGTCTTTTGTGGGGTCAAAATGCTTCTGCTGGGTTATTTCAATGGGAAAAGTGCTCAAAAATCTTTCGTTGAGGTTACTTTTCCTGGGAAATGACGGTCAGTCATTTCCAAGGTTGACAGCACACACAGCCACCCCCATCTGAAATTGAAATAAAATGACCAGCTCGCCCGTGGAAGTGGGGAAATTATGACCACAGAATAGCAATCAGATGTAGAGGTTGTGGGGGTCTTAACTTAAACCTTGCATTAACATAAATGTTAATGAGCAATTAATATTGGGAACAAGACCCGGTGTAGCTCCTCCCCAGTGACAAGCTGTAAGGGTGGTTCGATAATACTTTGATCAATGGTCACCAATAGGGTGATTCGTGCAGGCCTGCTGTGGGAACTTCACGGGATGGGTACAGAGCTGCAAAGGAAAGTTTTCTGGTCGTCTTATCAGAGGGGAGCTGCGAGAGCTGCCAAGGGAGTTTCTGTTCCTCTATCCGAGGGACTAACTCATCAGAGGAAAGTTGGGAAGACCGTGCTGTCCTTAAACAGGACAGTAGAATTCATTGCCAAGGATGAGGCAGCTGAAGATATGGAAGGCCTAGTGGGGAAGGGGGGCACACGACCTTTGCGCAGCCACAGAAAGACCAGAGACCAACACTGCTGGGCAGGGTTGCCACCTTGAGCCGCTGCTTCCTGGCACCTCCTGGCCATGCGTGCCAGGACTCGGGGGCTTATAAAAGCTGGACTCAGGAATGGAGAGCTGAGCTGCACCTATCCTGCCATCGAAATCATGTTGTCTCCATGGGGACGCCTGCTAAGCATGCATGCTGACCAGCTCCCCTGCACCTGGGGACCATACATCTGCCTGGTCTGTATCTTAGGGTAAGTAACGCTGCTTTGCTTGCTTTGTAGGAATAATAGTTTTGCCTGCTTTGTAGAAACACTAGTGATACGGAACACAAACAATAAACAAGCCATGATAATTAATGATAATTTTGTGTGGTGGCTGAATACATGGATCCTCGACACCCTACTACACAAGCTATGGTTCAAACTACTGCTATCAGAGAAAACTATCAGTTCTTGAAACAAAACCTTTGAAATCACTTCGGATAAATTCTGTACTAAACACAGTGGGTTTACTGTCTATACCAAACCATTTAGAACTGGCATGAAGGCCACAAAAATACTATTAAAATCTTTTACAGGTTCGGTTGTATTGCTTTTTCAAACACGCCGCCTTAAGAGGGTAACTCCAGCCCAAGATCTGTCAGAAGGATCAAAGTTACCTATCCTATGATGTCTGATACATGATGTGGACTGGAGTGAGGGGACAGCAAATTAAGGCTGAATGCAAAGAGGCAGTAGTAGGGAGTCAGACAGGTGGTTATAAACATTTTCCATATCTTCTGCAAAATGATTTACAAAATAACCCTGATGGGCTGGCTCCAGCACTTTGAAAATATCACTTTAGTGCTCTTCAAATCTTTGCTTGATGAGAAACAGTAGAAAGAAATGAAGCATTAAAGCATCCTACACATTTTAAGCATCCTCAAAAGAGCACCTGTTTTAATCTCCAAAAATGTTTAAGGGCTGGCTATCCCCCAAAATTCAGTAAAGTCCTCTCCAGTTGCAATATAAATTTTAAAGGTACTTTATTATAGGAACATTTTATTTTGGAGATTTTACAACCAGCAAGAACACATAGGTTTGATTTAGTATTAAACAGGGCAACTTATCTCAGTTATTTCTTTTCTGGCCTGCATTTTCTGATGGTTCATAAAACAAAACAAACACAACAACATATTCTGGGGTTTTTGTAATATTTCAAAGAAAACTGAACTTTATATTTTTATTAGTGCTCTAGAAAGAGCTTGCTCTTGGGCAAAAACATTTCTGAAATCACTGGAACAGCATTTGGCTTTTAGACTGCATGCTGAAAAAAGGGGGGCAAAGGGAAGCAGGGAAAAAATAAATTTTTTAAGACTTTTAAAAGCACATGTGAAAGGGGACAGATTAAAGTACATCTGACTTCGGTTACTGTACAGTCAAAAAAGATTGTTTCACTTCTCTGTCTTGATCAGTCGTGATTGTTTATGCTTCCATTTGCCTTTATCTTCTGTTCTTGGTACTTGTGAAGCTGCTCCATGAAGCCAGGGTTTGGACGTGCTGCAGGCCTTGCATTTTTCACCATGGAAAATGCTCTAGCAAAACTCAGTCCTTCTGAATGCATTAGAAAACCAGTGACTACTGCTGCTGCACGGGAGACTCCTGCATTACAGTGGACCAGTACCACTCCATCCTTCAAGAAAAAAAAAATATTAAAGTTGGGATATTAATTAACTGGAAACTTCATATTGTTAAGATGTATTAAGAGCTCCTTTCTGAGCTCAAAGCAAATATTTACATGTTTAAGGAACTCCAGACACAGATATACAAGACCCAAATTAAATATTTTCCTAAATAAAGCCACTTTATTAAATACTTCAAACTGATTAATACTTTACAAGTAAAAAAAATGCTCCTCTGTCCTTCTCCCTGAGACCCCACAGCATCCCCCTCATGTAAAAAACAAATCACAGATGTCTGGGATACTAAGTTATCTGATCTAATTGGGTGGCAATTTTAACATAAGTTTTCTTTGCAGTATGGAAAGGAACTCGACTATCTTATTAGCATGTTAAAGCACAGGAAAGCAGCAAACAGCTGGGCACGCAGAGGCAGATTTTAGAACATCTTGCAGTTTCAGTTGCAGACTTCTTGTATGTACTCTGGAGTTCTCCAGTGAATATTCTAGGTAGGTGGGATCATGCACAGGAACAGAAAAATCAGAAAAGATTTAATGTGTTTTGCAACAAATCTCTCCTTCCTCATCACACCGCTGGTACAACTGTGGCAGCCAGTGCAGCTGGTACAACTAAGGTCCCTTAACTGGGGATGAAGATGCAAAATCGAAAACTACTGAACTTCCCACAAACGTTTTTCCTGGGGTTTAAATTCAGGCTTATCCTGATTTATCTATAAAATTAATGGGTTTATCCTACTTAAAGATTTCCCACACAATCTTTGAGATACCTGAATGACTCTCTGAGAAGACACTACAAGTTCCTTTAAGAAATAATGGGCAACAGTTAACATGAAGACAATTAAACAATGTACTGTGGCTTAGCTGGCATGTGCAAGGCCCAACCACACAACAGACCAACCAAAAATCCCCAAGCCTCTAGTGTCTCCATATTCTGAATAAAGATACCAAAACATCACACGATGTGCTTCGATGCTTCAAGCTAAACAAATATATTCTAGATATGAACAGCCTACTCTATCTGCCCTTAACAGGCACATATTCAATGGGCATTTTACCCAGAGGAGAAGAAGGTTCCTATAACCACCCAGGTTCCTTTACAGAAATTTGATGGCTTATGCTACAGACCCAAGAGTTGCAATTATCTGCTATATTAATAAACATGCAAAGCAGAAAATGCTTCCTACTCCAAAAATCTTCCAGTTTAAATAAAGTAAGACAAAGACACATGAAATTGAGTGTTGCCCTTGCTGAAGAAATGCCAAGCTGAGACTGGAAGAATGACTTGCTCAAACTAAAACAAGAAGATTATAGCAGACCTAGGAACTGAATCTAAGCTCCATCATCCCAGCACAATCCATTACAATAGCACCCTTTTTTATGATAGAAATCACATCCCCTTTGCATTGCCTGCTGGAAACCATGATCTTTGCTTCCATTCTCACATTCACAGGGGCACGCTTCCTGATCACACAGACTATAGCAGTGCTGAGCAGACTTGTACATGTATTTCAATGTCAGAAGTGGCAGTCGTGACCTGTAAATTCATTATCTCATTTATAATAATTACATTAAAATGACAACATTAAAAATTAAATTTATGCCACTGCTAATGAAACAATTGCTGAAGCTTATCCACTGTAGATCTGGAATAGTTTTTACTGATTTAATGGGAGTCATTTTAGACATAACATACCATAATCCAGATCACTACCAAGCAGTGGCACTGAGTGTAGAACAACCAAGCACTGAAAGTGATCTTTTTTTTTTTTCCTTCTTTGTATAGCTCATAATTTATTTCCCTCTTTCACATTTCTTTAAAGCTTGTTGTGAGGGTTTTTTTAAATGGCTGTTCTCTTGTACCTTGCCAAAAATTATACAGTGATAGCCATGGAACAGACCTGAAAATTACTTAGAATGAATGATCAGGGACAATGACATTAAATCAAATTTAATGCTGAGAACATGCATCATTCATTGCTAACTCCCATTTTTTCTTTATATATAATTCTGGCAAGTAATTCTTAACTCATTTTGTATTAGAGATGAATACAGAATAAAAGTGAGAAACACATTTCAGACATGAAATTAGTATCTCCTTACCAAGAGCTCCTTGCTCTGATCCTGATAGTCTAACCTTTGCCTACCCAGAAATGGTCCATGGTCTTGCAAGAACCTCTTAAGATTCAAGACAAAGTTTTGGTTTGGGTTTTTTTTTTTTCTTTTTTTTTTTTCTTTTTTTTTGT
>JANIJG010023841.1:49584-75954 GCA_024611175.1 Megaceryle torquata | reverse complement strand
CAGTATTTTCTCTTGGAACCTGCTTCTCTGCAGTGGTGGAAATAGATGCACCTCAAATTATATTTGTAGAACGAGATGTAAACTAGAATGAATGCATGAATATTTGAGTAGGAAGTAGTCATTATTATGCCATGTCATGTGCTTTATTCATGTTTAAGTTGCTCTGTAGATTTTTTCCTCCACCTTGTTTTTTTTTGTTTGGTTGGTTTTGTTTTGCTTTATTTTGGTTTATTTTTAAATCTTTTCTTTTTTTTTTAAGTATATATGACAATTACTAGATACTCCAATATATCTAATTCAAAATTATTTGAAGGTAGAATTATTAATAGGAAATTTAACTATGCTTAGCAACTGTAAACTGTTACATGTTGAAAGCACTCTACAAATGTTAGCATTCTGTAATCTAGTGTTGCTAAATGCATTTACTCTTGCCAGGTGTATAGGTGAATAGCAACAAAAGCAACCTCCAATTCATTCTAATGTGAACATGCCATGCCGAAACGGCTATAGCTGCCGCCTGTCTATGATATATCCATTTATTTCCCCTGGTATGCAGGAATAAATTCTGTACAATTTCATTACTATCTGACACTTGGGTCTGCAGTAAGAGAGAACTGAGCTTAACCATTGATGTACTTAGAAAGGGTTGTTCTATAAGGTTTTCTGTTTTTCATTTTGTCATCCTTTGCTATTTCAGTATTCTTTTTAATTTTATTATTTTTAATTTCATCTTGTTAACACAACTTTTGATAGTGTTCTTTCTGTGTTTTCTAGTAGTGTGCAATGAATACAAGTTCTGACATGTATAACATTATTTTTTTTCTAGACTATTTGAAAGGATAAATTGCTTTCCTTGATCTTGTGACAGTGAGTGCACACCCAAGCATTACTAAACAGTGGAATATAGATTGACTTGATTTTGACCTCTAATTCCAGTAACATGAAAGAAAGAGTGTCCTTTTTTTTACTGCTGCATACCCTAATTCAGTCATTTTGCTATCCACTTGTCAGAATATACTGTTCTTGTAGCTTTCAGAGCTTCTAACTTTGTAACGTGTTTTCTTTTTGCTTCCTTAACTCTCTTCTGCTAAACATGCAATATGGTATTGTGTACTAGCTCTTCCCCCATCAAATTACACAGCAAGGGAAGTAAAAGTTCTATAGAATAGTATAGTTAAATTATGAAGTGATTTAATATATTCATAAAGTTAAAATAAGTGTGTTATATTTGAAATGTTTTCGCAAAGTTGAGTGCTAGAGTTTCTGCAGGTTAAGTAGTATCAACACAGACATTGAATTCCTGGCCCACTGAAGTCAGTAAGACTGAGATTTCATCATGAATGTATTACTGTTGCAACAGAGCTATGCATCCTGTGAGGCAGCTTCTATAGGAAGAGTTAATTTTTTATGATTATGCTAGCTGATTTTTCTATTATGTCTTTAATTGCAGATTGCAACAAAAGATGGTGCACTTTGGAAAGTGGCTTTCTGAGCTACTATGAAAATGATAAAACTACCACTCCTAATGGTATGATTGACATCAATGAAGTTATCTGTCTTGTAGTCCACAAATCAGACTTCTTTTTAAATAGAGGGTAGGTTCTCAAGTTATTATTTCAATAAACAAACTTAAGCATTTCTAACATTTTATTTTGTATTTCCAGAGCTATTAATTTATTCCTGAATTTTGAACATGCAATTTAGAAAAAAACCTGAATTGTTTTATGTTGACTTCAAGAAATAAATGCTAAGTGGTATTTGGGGATTTTTTTTTTTTTTTTAATTGTTATATAATGAAAATGTTAGCATAATTTAAAGGGCAGCATAAATTAGATACATCTGTTTCTTATTAAAACTGTAAAGCATATTCTCAGTGCTTAAAATGTTACGTGATGATAAATTGAACAATTAATGCTTGTTTTTTTTCCTGGGATTGACCTCTGCCTCAAGCTGAAATTCTTGCTTTGTTTCTTACTGATAATAATGCAGCAGATGAGAGTTCTCCACAATGCTTTCAGTTGTGGTCACAGATCTAACAGTCTTTGAAACCCGTTCACTGTTCTGCGGCTGAGGGTAACAGTGTAACTGTTGAACATTGTGGTAGTATGAAATAATAACTTTTTTGTCATCTTGTTTTTCTTTTATAACTCTTTCATCCCATTTGTATTTTAAAACCATCATGTGGAATTTCACCTAAATCTGGCTTACCTCCGAGTGACACGTGATTGCTCCAGGGAAACACTTTTTTATACTTTGTATCTCTTCTTGGTGGCGGCTGGTGATAAAAGGAGTGGCGGTGACCATGCATTTCAGCCTAGATGGTTCAGGCTGCATGATAGGAAAAGCCTCTTCATTAGAAGGGTGGTAGGAAATAGGAACAGGTTGCTGAGCAAAATAACAGTCTCCATCCTCAATGGTTTTCAAGGCTTTTCATTGCTATTCTGATCCTATGGTTAGTGATAGTTTTGCTTTGAGCAGGAGATTAGACCAAGTGACATCTAAAAGTCCTGTTCAACCAACATTTCTATCATTTGTTATGTGGTAACTTAGAATCATAGAATACCAGGTTGGAAGGGACCTCAAGGATCATCTTTTAAGTTAAAAAAAAACCCTAAAAAAATAAAAAGATTAAATGAGATGGCCCAGCACCTTGTCAAGTTGAGTCTTAAAACTGTCCAGGGTAGGGGAATCCAACACTTACCTTGGGAGATTATTCCAATGTCTATTTGTTCTCATGGTGAAAAATTTTCTTCTGGAGTCTAATTGGAATCTCCCCAGGAGTAACTTGTGCCCATTATCCTTTGTCTTTTCCATGTGACTACTTGGGTAAAGGTTCTCCATCTTATTGGTAGCCACCTTTTATGTACTGGTACATGGTAGTAAGGTCTTCCCTAAGCCTTCTTTTCTCAAGGCTGAACAAAACCCAGTTTTCTCAGCTTTTCTTCGTATGGCAGGTCTTCCTGTCCTCTGATCATCCTCATGGCCCTTTTCTGGACCCTCTTCATCTGTCCACATCTTTTTTTTGTATAGTGGAGACTGAAACTGAATGCAGTACTCAAGGTGTGGTCTGAGCAGAGTGGGATAAAGGCTTCTTCATTTCTGCTGGTGATGCCTTTGTTAATGCAACTCAGCACCCTGTTAACTTTGTCACTGAAGCACACTGTTCGCTCATGTTGAGCTTGTTGTGCACCAAGACCCCCAGGTCCCTTTCCCCAGGGCTGCTCTGCAGCCAAGTGAATCCCAGTCTGAGTTGCTTTCCTGGGTTAGGTATTTCTAGGTGCAAGACCTTACACTTGTCTCCACTGAACTTCATAAGGTTCATTCTATCCCACCACTTCAGCATGTCCAGGTCTTCCTACAGGCTGGCTCTCCCTTCTGGAGTGTCAACTTCCCCACTCATTGTGGTGTCATCTGCAAACTTCATCAGGGTGCTCCTGATCTCAGCATTCAACTCACTTATGAAGATATTAAACAGTGTTCAGCCATTCAGTGAGCTAGTCTGCTTATATTAAACCAAACCAATATGTTTCGAATGTATCACAAAAAAAGCTTGCTGATATTACATAAACTTGAAAAAGCAAAAATTCCCTGTGAATTTTAATTATGATATTTAAATGTTTTTATTAATTTTAGAATTACTGAAAAAAATATGATGTAGCTTTGAAACACTTGTTATTGACCTGAAAAGCACTTTGATCATGTTGTTTTATAAAATACTCTGTTATTAGCTGGGGTGTACTTGTAAGATTGGAGGAGAAATGCAGATGGATTTCATTCCATAGGTATGAAATCATGAAAAATAGAGAAATGGGACTCTTGCATGTCTACTTCTGTGAAGACTAAATACGACTGCCTTTTTTGTCTTGCTTGCTTTAGGGATGTCTTTACCTTTGAAATCTACTTAATATCAGAACGTGTTTTTCTGTTTGGAGCTGAAACTGCATATTCACAAAGAAAATGGACTTGGGCAATAGCTAAGGTAATACAGATAATTATCTTTTCCAGTTAGGCCAGGAGCCTTTGCACAAAGAATGTAGTGTCATTATCTTAAAATCCTCTGAGAAGCCGTTCTTGATGAATACTGATCTATCTTGTGTATAAAGGTTTCTTGTTCAGCAGGAAGAAATAACTGCTGATTTAATGTTTAAAGCAAGACAATAAAATAAAATGGAAAAGGAATTGAAGCAACATTTTTATGCCAACCTTAAGAATATATTAAATGTGCCCTACTATATGAATTTGCTTCAGCTATATTCAGCTTCAGTTGGATTACAATTCTGTTTTTTCATTTGCTGAAACAGAATTCATAAATCACTACTGTATTTTATACAGTGACAACTGCTAAATCACATTACTAATTAAATCAATTATACTTTAAAAATAAAAAAAAAATTGAATTGTAGAGTACAAATGGAAAAAATGTTATTCAAATTTAGTATATATATGGGTTTAGGAATAAAATGTGAAACTCTAATTTTTTTTTTTTTTTTTTTTTTTTTAATTTTTTTCCTGTGGCTTTCATCCTTGTATTTTATATATTTGCAATATTTTGATTTGTGTTTTTTTTTTTAGGGGAAGAGGGTTTTTTTTCTTCATCTGACTCACCCCATTTTCTTTGGTAGCATTTTATTCCTCCTGTGGCTGAATGCTTATTAGAGAGAGACTGTGACCTGATTGGCCAGCTATACTACAAAGACTGCCATAACCTGGATCAATGGAGAAAAGGCTGGTTTGCTATAGAGAAGTCAAGCCTTTATTTTTGTCTTGAAATGGAAAATGCTGAAGAAGATTCCATATATCTAAGGAGGTTGCAAGAACTAAGTAAGAATTTTGCTCAACATCTAGAACTCAGGAAATACTTTCACTATTAAGGACATTTCTATTATATTTTAAAGTCGTAAACATTAAGGAGCTCAATAACTATTCCTTTGCATGAGCTAGATGCTCTTCCAACTCTTCTAAGTATGGAGTTGGTAAAGTTCTGTCTTGGATTTTTTTTTTTTTTCTCTCTACTTAGTGGCACAAGCTAGAAAGACTTTTCACAGCTTCATAATGAATGAAGACAATTTTTGTTCCAGTTGCAGCAGTATCTTTCTTATAAGAGTACAGAATTGAATAATAATATATAACCTTTTGGGATTATTGTCTCATATTTTTGACAGGGCAGAAATACTCACTGCAGAACTTGTTCTCGAGATGATTGACAGGCCTAGTTTTAAAATAGTCAAATGTACTGGAAAAATTATAATTCTCTTGGAAAACTATTTCACAGACTAATAGACTTTTTTTTTTTTTTTTTCCTAGTACTAAAAATATTCTTTGCTCACTATTATGATGTGGAAAGATAAGAATATTTTTAGAAATGGTCTAAAGAACCATTTAGAAATGGTCTATGACCAATTTCATATCATTGTCTGTAATTACACTCTGAATGCTCTTTAATCATATATGCCTTACTTGTTTTTATTCGAACAAGGCAATAAGTTATACAGGAAAGCAAAAATAAATTTTATATTAAAATAACATAGAGAAGATAATATAGTTCTCTATTTATGATCCTCTTTGTAAATGCTGTCAGATTGTGGACTGTTTTGCAAGGACTTGCTTGAATGCTATTGGGTTTCCTACTGTTTATTTACTGCCACCTCACATTTGCTGTGACTAACACCATGAAGGCAGTTTTTAATTTGGAATGTTTTTAAGCCTCTAGCTATATTTTAAACTGTGAGTACTTTTTGATCTTCATTCACAATTAAAAGGTTAAATAGTAGAACTGTTTCTGATAATAGTTTTGATAATGCTACTATAATTGTTCTGATCCTAATCATATGAGCATCCAAGATCTGTTTATATCTGAAGTATAGAAATGAAACACATGTATAGCTTTTGATTGAAAATCGTTTTTTCTTGGGGTTTGATTTTTTCAAAATTAGTGTACCACAGTTGTATTTCTTAGAAATATTATATATCCATGCTCCTATATTTTTCTTAATATCTGTTTTTTCCCAAAATAAATCTCCACTATTAGACTGAATGGTATAACTGAAACTTGCCAAATAATGAATCTTCAGTGGAAGTATAATAACGTACCTTCTGAATATTTGACAAGTAAATTAGGCCGGGAGTATGTGATACAAAACCATCATGGAACACGTATCAGTATATTTATTGAGCTTCACTGATATTCACGACTTTACTGTGTCTGGGAATTAGTTGAGATAAGATGTGGATTATATATAACCTAAACTTTGAAAGAATTAGCTTTTCAGAATTTTGAATGAGTAAACAGGTTACATTTAATTTACTGGCTTTGGTATAGTGCACAGTATATTTTCATAAACATTGCTACTGGAAACTATCCAAGTGTATCTTTTGTATTATGTATAATGTTTTGCAGGGGGGGTTGTGGGGTTATTTTTGGTGGTTGTTTTTTTTTTTTAAAGAAGGAATAACATAAGGCAACATAAAGAAAGGTGGAAGTGATCTTCACAGTATAACATGTAACTCAGATTACATTATTCTAAATATCTGCAGCCATGAGGGTGCAAGTACATTAATGGGTTTAAAAATCCAGTTTACTTCTGGATCATTATGTCTCCTAAACCTTGTGTTTACTACTTTAATTTTAATAAACCAGAACATGGTAACATCTTTTCACATGAAAAAATACCTATTTAACCTTTCTTTATAATTTTCTGTTTTTTTTTTTTTTTCTTAGAAATGTGAGTCTATTGTGGTATTTTGTGTAGTCTTTTTTTTTTTTTTTTTTTTATTATCAGCAGCATTCTTTATTTGAAGCATTGAAGAATTCCATGCTTCTCTTGTCACTGAAGATTATTTTGAAAAAAGATGTCTATATATGGATGCACATATGTGTTTGTCTATACGTGTCTGTGTCAGTCAGTGATGTGTATGTGTTTTGTTTTCAGCAATCAGTAGTGTGATTCAAAATGGAGAGAAAGTAGACGTCCTGCTGCTCGTTGAAAAAGGAAGGTAAGGTTCCCATCTGAATAAAGCTTTGATCTACTTTTATACTGATGTCTTAGAATTCTTGCTGATCAGTCATGGAGCTTTTTCACTTGCAGTTTTTAGAAAGAGTAAATTTGCAGACTTTTTAAAGGAGGGGAAGTCTTTGTGTATTAATTACTTTTTATGTCTGTGTCAGGAAATCCTAACAAGCACTGCTTAATTAAAAGCAGTTTTCCCACTGAGGAAATTATTCCCAGTCAGATTAGTCTGCCAATAATGGTTTCTTCAAAAGGATCTAACTTATTTTACCCTGTAAAGAAAGAGTACATCTTTGGAGCACTTACCAGTTACTTCTCAATTTCATTATCACTGTTACGTCCTAGAATTCTGTGTCTCAATCTGTATAGCTCAGGACTGAAAGAGTGTTTATAAGTCTCCTGGTTAGTTTGATTGTGATGTCTGATCTTAGTTAACAACATACCAGCTAGAAAAAGCATACTTGTAAAGAAACATGATCCCTCTTTGCTTCCAACTACGTAATATCCTGCTGAGATGACTGTCAAATATAGTGATATGGGAGGTTGAAACTTGAAGTGAGGTAGGGTATTTCTGCTTCAAGGCTACAAAGATTATAGTAAATTTATTGAAAATAATTCCTATTTTGTAATATGTTAGCTTGGTATTTTGTTGTTTTTTTTTTTTTTTTATGTTTTCAGTCATACTTTTTGGGGCAAATGTATAAAAAGTGGTGCAGGGTTTAAACATCCTTTTAAACAGCCAATAAAAGGTTATTAAAGGAAGGATTCCCCCCCCCCCCCCCGTTTGGGAAACAAACAAAAGCCTGAAGAAACAGAAAAGTACAAATATCTTTGCCATTTATTTGGAATTGGAGAAACTTGTTGTGAGAAACTTATTCTGTCTTGTGTGTTGTGAATTTTAACTCTTCCAAAGATACTGTTTAAGATCCAAAGTTAAATTAGGTCAGAAAAAAACCCACCTTTTGCTCTTTTGTTTGGTTTTTGTGTTTGTTTTTTTGGTTTTGTTTTGGTTGTTTTTGGTGGTGGTGGTGGTTGTTGTCGTTGGGGTTTTTTTTGTTGGTGGTTTTTTGTTGGTGTGGTGGTTTTTTGTTTTTTGTTTGGCTTTGTTTTGGTTTTTTTTCCCCCTTCGGTGGTTGTTTTTTTATTGTTGTTGGTTTTTGGTTGGTTGGTTGGTTTTGTTTGTTTGTTTGTTTTCCAAAAGAAGCATATTGAAAGTTTAATCATTAAGTAAGCCGCATAGACCAACAACGGAACCAGAGGTATCCTATTCAAGGTGCAGTCCAATAGATTAATACAAACTGTGCATCTAATGTTACAGATACCAGTGCTGAGCAAAACTTTTAGCTCCAGGTCAGATTTTATTATTTCTTTCATTATAATATTTCTGCCAAGTTGAGAGTAGGTTTTCCCTGAACTGCTTAATAGTTTAATGGAAGTTCTGAACTATTTGAAAATAATTTCAACAGGGGCACTGGCTGTTTTATAGTGACCATAAATATGTTAAATTTTTCTTCACTGAAGTCTGCCATAAAAATTTAAATGTATAGTGCTCACATTGTCTTGACCATTAAAAGTCATATAGATATATAAGCCTTGGTACAGTGATTCTTGCTTAGGATATTAGTCTAAAGTACCCAGGCGTTCAGCACAGTTGCATGATATTGCATCTTGCAGTGATAAGAAATTGAATGTGGGTATGGAGAAAAAGATTATGTATAAAATCACCTGTATCTTAATACTCAATTATTGTAAATAGAAACAAAACCAGCAATCCTCCTTCTGTTCCTCCAAACTCTAGGTAAATTAATTAATGCCTCTGATATGTCATTAGCATCAACTAAATGGTATATCATAATTTCTAGATTTCCCTATTTTGCCTGTTATTTTATGGATAGACAGCAGTACTTGTCTAATGGCAACTTTGACGTAAGTTGATCACTTGGGAGAGACTTTGTATACTGATCTATTGAAAACTTTCACATTGTCAGTTGCTTAAACACCAGTTAAATGATAAAAAACAATATTACAAGAATGAAACAAAACAAGATTTTTCCAGAATTAAGAAAATCCTGGGAGGAAAAAAAACCAAACCAAAAAACAACAAACCAACCCAAAACCTAAAGCAAACACATATCCTCCTCCTTCTTTGCATAAAGATATAAATGTGGTTGATGCCTTGCAACATCATGATAAATTTTATTAGAAGAAATGATGAAAATACCCTATTTTCGTACTGAAACCCATACTGTTCTATTGTTTTTGTTACTGATTTCAAACTAGCTTCCCACTACTTACCAATACTTAAGCCATTTTTTCGACTCTCAGTCATGTGGTTGAATAATCTGGGAAAATTATGTGTTACATATATCATATACCTTTTTCTTTGACACTTTTTCTATTGTCCTGGTTTCATTTATTCTCTGTCTGATGTGTTCAGTGAAAGAAGACTACCAGCTCAGATATAAGAGATAGTAATCATACTATACATTTTGAAATAAAATCATAGCCTGTCTACCATTCAGTCTACCATAATAAAACGTTTTCAAAACGACTGGTTTTCTTTTGAAGATTGTTGTGGCTTTTGAAGCTCAGCTTTTTTCATAATAATCCTAGACTTTTTCTAATTCTAGGTTTAGGAATTTTTAATATCTTGAAGATGTTTCATGTTTGTCTTTGGGTATTTTTGATAAAGTAAATTAGAGAGCAACACTTTCCCTTTTGTAGCACCTATTGGAAATTTATTGCATTCTGATCTCTGTTGGGACATATTATCTGACCTGTTAGAACTATCACTAATCCATCTGGAAATCATGACTTCTCAAACCACTTTTTTCTTATGCCATAATCAGATGGTCACATGCCTCCTCTTATGTTCTGCTCTCATAGTTAAAATGCATTTTGACTTCTTGCTAGAAGTGGCAAACCATTTTTCCAATTTCTTTGCCTGACACTTCCCTCTGTCACACAGAGATGTCCTCTGGTTTGCTCCATATTCAGTTTGGAGTTCTTTTTCCTCCTTGATCTCTTCTATTTGTAAAATATGTGAAGTGACTGGTGATACTCTATCTCTTGTTGCCATCCAAACAGAAGTTGCACAGTGGATAGTTGTAGAAGCTACTACTTTTTAGTCCAGCAGAGGTCAAGAGAGGGATTTATACACTGAAGAGAGGAAAGGTGCCTGAAAACAACAGTATACAGTAATTTTTAAATATATCTTCTATATATAAAGTGTAATGCAGTATCTCTTAATGTCATACTTTAAGGAAAAATGGTTGTGCAGACAGTTCAGTTTCAAATGTTTCTTTTCTTTTTCTGTAGTTATTTAAACTCTCCCTTAGGTGTCAGTGAATGTTTTCAGACCATAATATAATCCAGATGGTGCTTTTTTTTCCCCTGTTACACTTGTAGTTAGCTCTTTCTTATTATAGATAATAAACCTTCTGTAAAAACTAGCACATTTTTTTTATGCTGATGGTTCTATAACTACAATGATTTCTTATTAACCAGTAAGATTTCTTCTAAAATGCAGTTATGAGCACAAAATGATTAAATCTCAAAATAAGCTAAATACAAGACTCAGGTGAGTGAAAGGACTTGTGCTTCTAGTATAATGTTCTGAATATAAGACCCTTAATATTCTTTAAAGAAACATTGGTGACTATTATATATCTGTAATTATTAGTGGAATTTCCATATGTTAGTTGCAAATTGATTATTCTGATATAATTTCATAGCAATACATACCTTCTTAGTACCTCTGTGTTCAGACAAGTAGATTATTAGAAACACTTTTAAAATTGCCAGAGGTCACTGAGATTGTGCTGATGTCTGTATCTCACCCTTCCTTGGTACAATCCTTACCAAGGATCACTTAATGTCACTGCTTTCCCAATGCAGAGTTGTTTAACAAAACATAAAGCATAGCTAACACTAGTGTTCTTGGCAAGATAAAGATAAGCCCTTGTTGTGGATGAAGTGTGCTCACATACGTTGTTTTTCTGACTACTAGTGCAGAAGAATATGATGGTAGTCCACAATAATGTTGAAACACTATCTTCCTCAATGATGAGACTTGGACTTCTGTAGTCATTTGTGCCCGTTCAATTGCCTCAATTCACTAAGGCAGAAATCTACATTGATGGGCCTTCTTGCATGTCTGAGTACATAAATTATTGATTTCTTGGGTATAGATTGTATGTGCTTCATACTTAACAGAGCAAAAGCTTTGCCATTAGTCACCATATAGTCACTATTGCTAACTTTTTGTTATGAAGTGTGTGCTCTTTATCAATTTCTTGAAGTGGAAGTAGCAGCATGTATATAAACATACTATAGAAGGCACTGAATTAATATTGTAGGAATGCATTTTGGTTCAGAGTCTCTGCAAAGTAATTGACAGTCTGCATAATAGGTATGTGTTTGTTTACATTGCAGCAAAATTTTATTGTGTTTTAACCCCAGCCAGTAACTAAGCTCCACTCAGCCCTTCCCTGGTGGGATGGGAGAGAGAAGCAAAAAAGTTGGGAAAACTTGTGGGTTGAGAGTTTAATAATTCAGTTTAATAAGCAAAGTAAAAGCCACACATGCAACAAAACAAACAAGAAATTATTTCACCACATCCTATTGTCAGGCACGTGTTCAGCCATCTCCAAGATAGTACAAGTCCATCATGCTTAATGTTTACTTGAGAAGGCATAACACTGAACATCTCCCCTTTTCCTTCTTTCCCCAGCTCTATAAACTGAGCATGATGCCAAATGGTATGGAATATCCCTTTAGTCAGATGAGGTCAGCTGTCCTGGCTGTGTCCCCTTCCAACTTCTTGTACAACCCCAGCCTACACATTGGCAGGGTGATGTGTGAAGCAGAAAAGGCCTTGGCACTGCGTAAGCTCTGCTCAGCAATAGCTAAAACATCCATCCCTGTGTTATCAACACTGTTCTCAGCATAAATACAAAAGTTTATAAATTTAGAATCATTCTTGGCATTAAGTTGTTCAGTTTTGTGGTGCATGGGACGTCAATACATTTCAGCCTGTGTTTATATACTTAGTCTTAAGCCTTGCATTTAATGTAACTTCATATTTTGATAATAGTAGTTAGTTCAGTGAGAAATACCTATATATGTCTCTGAAAACTGTGGAAGAGATGACATTGTTATGAAAAGCAGAAGCTAGATCTGCAAAGCTGTCTCTGTTACTTCATGAAGTTCTGTAGGAGACTTCTATTGTGCTTTGAAGAAAGTTCTACTTCTCTGCTAGTAGCAATTTTCCCTTTCCTTTTCCAAGTAGGAAAAAAAAAAAAGTTTTAAGGCTTGTCTGAAAGTGTTAAATTTAGAAGGAAAGCTTAAACTTCTTCCTCATATATTTTTTTTTATGTTTTTATGATTTAAATGTATTCTAGGTGTGTGCTGTCTCTGTCAAAAATACTGTGGTTTGAGATGAGCTTTCTAAGCCACTTCCACATTAAATGGACTAAATTCTGAACTGTCACTTGTACTGGTTTCATTTCCTTTTCTCCCTTCTCTTTTATCGTGTTGTAGTAAATGCTGAAATTGCTCCTCTG
The DNA here is from genome assembly GCA_024611175.1 of Megaceryle torquata. Classification (NCBI taxonomy): domain Eukaryota; kingdom Metazoa; phylum Chordata; class Aves; order Coraciiformes; family Cerylidae; genus Megaceryle; species Megaceryle torquata. The sequence continues at coordinate 63,383 of JANIJG010023841.1, read as the reverse complement.
ACTGTCTTAGGTGACTGGTCTCAAATTTTTTGATTGGGCAATGCTGATAGCTTTATAGAAAATAAATATTTGCCTCCCATGAAAAATCCAAGGTCCACAATAGTAACAAAATTTTTCACATTTGTATTTTTTACCAGCAACTTCTCTTTCATGACTATGCTGGTGCTATAGGACTGCTACTTGAACGTATGCTTCTTTCTTAATAATTGAGTAATCTCTTCCTCTGTAATTTGGATTTAACCCAACAGCTTTTCAAATTTTAGAAAACAATGACAACATCTCTTGGTAACTCTGATAGTTGGGGTTTTTTTCTAATAGAATGTGCAGAGGGCAAGATGGGAAGATGCAGACAATACAAGATGGTCTTTTTCACATAGTTTAGGTAATTCATATATCACAACAGCTGATTGACAGGCACATGATTAAGACTTCATATCACTGAGAAAATGCAGAGAAGTTTAAATTACCTTTGAAGTTCAATACACTACTATATTTCCTCTCTTCTCCTCTGGTACCAATTCATTGATATGCTCCAGAGTTGCCCTTTGTTTAGATGTAATAATATTTTCAATTTACATTATGCTGCTTCCTTTACATATCCTAATTCTTTAGATAACAAAAATAATCTGTTGAGACCTCCATTTATCCTTTTGCATAATATCGTAATGCAAATCCTGCTGTTCTGCAGGGAAAATAAAAGCACAGCAATATGCATATATATGTGCATCTCTTGTGGTGGGAAGCACCATAAATCTTTTATAAATCATAGTCCTAACCTCTGCTGATCTGCAAATTACAGCATTAATGGAATAATGTAACATGCATTGTCAGACTCTTTTCCACTCAGTTCAAACTTCTTTATTTTCTCTTATATATGGCTACAGCAGTACTGGAGGATGTCAGGGTGATGTGCTGTTTGGAAGCGATTGGTTGAGAGCCACCCATGTAGGGTATCTGTTCTGATAGGTCTGCAGAAAATGTTTGAAAGTACTGAATTAGGCACACCCATTTTACTGTAAAAAATTGAGATTTATGTAGTTGCTTTTTCTTACCAGAAGAGGGAGGGTGTGTGTTTCTACTAGCCAGGCATGTATGGCGCTTAATATGACTTTTGAAGTCATAAGGTAAAGGCTTCTTAAAAATGGTCCTCAGTAAGATGAAATGTTGTAGTGTCTCCTACTCTGCTGCTGAATGGCTACCTCTGTATGGTAGATACTGAGAATACTTCACATCCTGGGTCTGAGTGTAGACATTGTCTGCATCCTCACTTCCTACCAAGATAAGAATGCTGGAATGGAAAAGTTTATGAAAACAAAATTGAAAAATGCTAATAAAAATTTTGAAGTTAAATATTTCATCATTAGATAATTTTTTTTTTTTTTTTTTTTAAGGAAGATAATAAAAATGAGTGTTTATATTTGATGCAAGTATTTTCATAGAAGTTGTATATAACATTTTAACTGTTCCTAATTATCAGATACATTGTCATTAAAGAAAATGAATCCCTTAAATTTCTTTAGTGGGAGACAAAGAGTATGTATGTAGAAAAGTTTGCTTGATATTTTTATACTTAAACCAGTTGATTATTACATATATGCATATGGGTGGACATACACCCTTAAACTCTGCAGTTTTGGAATTGTCACTTAGAAGCTAGCCTGTCAGGGGTACATTATTATAGCATGTTTAAATAATAAAACCAGAACAGGGCCATTCTTTGAGATAAATGGGTAAAGTGTTGCATTAACTTACTCTATCTCAATTCTTAGATATTTCATACATGTTTCTTATCTCTGTGGTTTGCTGAGGGTCATCATTTTGATCCATATGAAGGAAGGAAGTTCAATATCTCTTAGCTCCTCTACAGAAATGTGGAAGGGGTGAGGAACAGAAAAGAAGGAAAGCCTTTTCCAGGATTGAATGTTGTCTCTAAATCACCGTTTCCTGGTTAACGGTGACTTGAACTTATGAATACACAGTATAGGGGCAAGACTGAAGAAGAGTAATTAAAATGTCAGTCAAGCCCTTTCAAAGGACAGTGTCTGTAGATCATCTTTCATTTATTGTGACACTGCTAGTACAATGTAGTTGAAAAAGATGCTGTAACAATAGGCCACCACCGCAGCTTTATGTGGTGGAAGGTGTCTTGATGTCTTAATGTAAATATTTCTTATTTTTTCCAGACATCATCTGTGTTGCTATAGTACAATAACTTCTTTTTTTTTTTTTTATTTCTTTCCTGCATTCAAAATAATATTATACTTTTCAGAACGCTCTATATCCATGGCCATACAAAGCTGGATTTCATGGTCTGGTATACTGCAATTGAAAAAGCAGCAGGTACAGATGGTAATGCGCTACAAGATCAGCAGCTCAGCAAAAATGATGTTCCTATTATAGTGAACAGCTGTATAGCATTTGTTACACAGTATGGTAAGTATAGTGGATTTTATTCAGTCTAAGATTATTTGTATAATACCTAACCCCTCCTTGCTCCCCTATCAGATCTTATAGAATGGGTTTCTATATTACCCAAAATAAAACCATGCCCATCTTTAGCCTAGCCACTCTTTGATGTCATGGAGAAACACACTACCATACATCAGAGAACGGGCAGTTTGGAGAAATAGAGTTTGGTAGATGCCCTTTATAGAAACTTTCCTGTTTTAAAAATTGACTTATTTGCCTGATGTAGCTCAGATCAGCACTGGGTTCAAGTGCCTCAGAAGAGAACACCTCACCCCTGAAAAGACACTCTGTGAACCAGGAAAGGCTACTGCCCTGACTTGTTAGCACATCTTCTGAGAAAGTGATATAAACTGTGGAGTTCAGTCCTAAAGCTGCTGGTTTTTTCAGCATAATAGTCTAAGGATGGATAGTGAGTTACTATTTGTCTAAGTAAATTTTGCCAGCATAACTTTCCACAGCATTAGATCATATACGGATTATGTCTGTGTCGTTTTTACTACTGCAAATTCATCAGTTTTCTTGTGAAATGCTAAATAAGTTCAACCCTGTTCAGATCTGTCTTCAGGATAAATGTGTCTGTAACCTCTGTCAATATTAGAAAGCCTGATTTATTTTTCAGTGATTGAAGTTTAACTAAATAACCTTTGAATATGGCAGCACTGCATTATGGTAAATAGTTGTGTCTGGGTTACAACTGTTGCTAAAACTGAGGGGGGCGGGGGAAAGATGGTTTTGCTACATTTTTTTTTTAAACATTAGCAATAGGAATTATTCTATGTATAGTTTACAGTGTTTCATGCACTCAAATGTTGTTAAAGCAGGGTAATTAGGTCTTCCACTCAGAACAATCCCTCGTGTGTTCTCAATTAAAATCCAAGTTATATCTTTATTGAAAAATATGTTTTTCAGGATCAGCATTACTGGGTATTAAAATACTCATTTGAAAGCTGAAGGAATTATTTGTGTGCATTATTTGCGTGCATACATGCTTTTGTGTCCTCATGGTAAAGGTTCTGTCTCTAGTCATGGTTTACAGATGGCAAACACTATCAGCCCCTCACAGCTATTCCTGACAGTAACACAAGGCAGTATTAACTGGTAGTGCTTGTGGGCATTACAAGAAAAGTGAATTTCAGGAATGCAAGACACGTTTTCATAGATCTTGATGGAGTATGGCAGGTGCATAAGAAAAGCAAGGTTTTCCATAAAATATAATTCTCTTTCAAAAAATGTAGGGAACACAGGAAGCACCTCTACAAAGAAAAAGAACAGGACTGCACATCTATGCTAATCATCCACAAGATTTAAAAAAGACCCAACAACATAATGTTTTGGCTACATTCATATGCAGTAGCTCAGTAGCTGGGGACAGTCTTTACTGTGTTTTAGATTATAAATTTGCCTCTTTTTTTTTTTTTTTTTTGACTGGCTTTGAAGGCTGTAGTTGTTAAATATGCAAATACTGGCTGCCTGTTGTTGTCTTGAATATGTCAAAAATTAGAAAAGCAGGAGTACTTTCTACTAATCTTGACACTTTTCAGTTTCAGGTTGGTTAAATACAATAATAATTTACTGAATTCAAAGTTGACTTGATCAATGGGGTAATAAAATAGTTTTAGTGAAAGCAGCTGTGTTTATGTGTAATACCAGCCATTAAAACTTCTTTGCTGTACTGTGCTTTTTGAAACTATTGTTTTAGAAAGTCCTAAAGAAATTTGGAAATTTTAATTGCCTGTAAAGTATTCCTGAAATTGTGATCCCAGGCTTGCTTCATACTAATGATGTGTATTATTGCAAAGAGGTCTGGTTGGTGTCAGCAGACCTGGCAGAGTTTTTACTAACAAAGTGAGCGTGTGCAAAAGGTCAGAGATCCTTTTACTAGGAAATAGGATGTGTTTGACTGCCAGATATGATTTTCAGATAATAATTTTGGAAATTTTTAAAAGAATAGTTATTTTACATTTATTTAATTTTCTGTCCTGTATTTCTCTGACTTAGGTTTAGGTAGCAAGCAGATCTACCTAAAGAATGGCAATTCTTCTGATGTAACTGAACTGCTGGAAAGCTTCAAAAAAGATGCACGGAGTGTTAAACTAAGGGCAGGAAAACATCAGCTTGAGGATGTGACTGATGTATTGAAAAGCTTTCTTTCTCAAATAGATGATGCACTTCTCACTAAAGAACTTTATCCATTCTGGATCTCTGCATTAGGTAATGTATTAAATAACACTTGATACAAGAAAGGTATCAAAACTGAGGGGGTTGTTAATTACTTGCCCTGTGTCATTTGGTGATTGGCAAAATAATTGTAGTGAGGAAAAAAATGTTTACAGCTTGACTGCAATAGACTGAGGTTATTTTATTGCCTTTAAGTGAATCAGAATAATAATAACAAACAGCAATGTTTCCTTGACAGTTTGATCTGTAAACAGTAAACCAATATTACACTGTGTTGTAGTTGGATCAGCCAGTGTAAGAAGTGCTGATTAATATTTTTATGGAAGCATTGATAGTAGAATTCAAGAAATAGACAAGTGTTAGCCTTTTGACCTTATGTAGATGTTTAGTTCAAAAGTGGCAAAATGTTGATGCTGTCATCTGCATGATAGTTAAACGACAGTTTTGTTGCTTACATTCTTCAAACATCTTTTATGAATGTTCACATAAAGTTATGTATATTAACAATGTAAAGTTGTTAACATTTGTTACTTGTTGTTTGTTTCCTAACTAATTTAATTTGAAAGAAAGTTTAAGACATTTCAACCTGAATTGTAGCTTGTAATGTGTTTAGAACATTGAGGGTGTTTTTCTCTGGTTGAAAACAGAACCATGAGATTACTAATACATTAATTAGTTACTCATCACATAAATTGTGGTGATTTTTATTTCTAATTGCTTTATTTCCTTGTTTTTTTCTTTCTTTCCCAAACTGCACTGTAAAATTGCTGATGATGTGTAGCTATAAGAGATGCATAGGAAAAAGCTAAGACAGGACATTAGTTTCTGCATTAATGCTTTGAGATCATGTAGGCTTATTTAATGTATTGTGAGTTTTGTCTTTAAAAAATATATTAAAAGCACAATTTACTTTTATAACTTTATATACTTTTATACTTTTATGAACAAACTAGCATAATAAATTTAAGAATTCATTCACTTTTCACAAGATTGCTTTCATCAGAAATCAGAAAAAGTTGTATCTGTAGCGGTTAAGATTTGTTAGCTCTTCTGTGAAAGTGCGTAACAGTGTTACAGTGATTTAACTTCTTGATCAGTACATGGGGATAAAATTCTTCTTCAGCTTTACAGCGGAGAATCCTGTCCTGTTATAGCTGTGACTATAAGTACTTGTGGGAAGACTAAACCACTTAGAAAGACAGAGTAGAAGACCTTGAAATTCTTTTTTTGTTTATTTTTTCTTCCAATTACCAAAGAAATCAAAACATAGTGCAGTAGTTAGTGCAGAGTGCTAGCAATCAGCTGGAAGAGGTGAGAATTCTGTGCTTTTTTCTTTTCAGAAACCTGAGAGAAGCAAGGGACTGAGAAGAAAAAGCTAAATCAATAACTAAAATTTACACTGACTTGGCTCATGCCCCGGGCAGGATTACACACTGTAGTGGATATGCAGCATATGTAGGCAGACTTAACTTGAAGGTAGATCTGTGGGTGTCTCTCAGATGCGGTAACTTTCAAGCCTGGAATTCCTGACATCAGCTCTGATACTGTTCAGCTATGTAACTTTGTACAACTTATTCACCACCCCTTCCCATCATATATTAGAATCTTTAAAACTACTTTGGTCCTTGAGACGCTTATCCAATAAAAAATAAAAAAGATTAAAACATCTTTTCCTCTTGTATGTCTGAGAATTCCAAGAAGTATATTTGCACTTGTGCATACACAGACGCAATCACACCTGTACACTCAGAAACTACAGATTAAATATCCTTTGAGAGAAAAAGTAAATGGTATCCTGGGTTTTAGTCTTAAACTGTAGCAAATGGTGCTTGAATATAAAACTGGCCCTCTTTATTGATACTGTTTCCATGTACTCGTGTACAATAACAGACTTTGTTAATAGTAGATTGTCAGTATTGCCTTTATGAAGAAGAGGTTGGCTGGGTAAATTATAATTTCAAATGACTAGATGATGACAATATAGTTAATGAGAAATGCTGTTGGCTTTTAGTGTGTATTGTTAGTTCTCAATGATTATTATTTTCTGGCAGATACACAGAATGAGAAGGAACGTGTGAAGAAGTATGGAGCTTTTATTCGGACGCTTCCACCAGTCAATAGGGCAACTTTGGCTGCCTTAATTGAACATCTTTACAGGTCAATGCAAATGATGCACTGTAGCAGATAAATTCTTGTAATGTGTTTTCAGTGTAACACCACCATAAATGAAATGTGGCTTGTTTCATTAACTAGTAAGCATTAAAAGTTTATCTAGTTGTGACAATTAATTATATTTCATTCCCTTTAATTTATAATGTATTTTTTCTTTGGTTGTATTTTTAACAGTAGTTATCTATAAATATCAATGGGGTGGAACAGCCTTACAGTGAAAGAGGGTTGCCAGTGTATGTGATCAACTAGGGTAATTTTTGATATGGCTTCCTTATATGAACTCATTTTACTTCAGGCTGCTAGTCTTCCAGAGGATTGTTGCAAATGATTCTTGAAATTAAAAGATTTTTTTTTCAGTGAAAATGTTCTTCTCCACAGTCCATATTGCACATAATAACTTTGAGAATTAGCTACACTTTCTGTTTTTCATCGATGCTTCATTTTGCTACTGAGGTAGCAGTAGAGAATACCCAAAATATAAATTGTCTAAGCAACAAAGATCATGTCTTATTCCTAGATCAAATAAGCTGCAGCCAGTATATAAAAAAATGTGTGACTTCATTGATTTTGCAGTGTTATGGTTAAATAGTAATGGTCTATACTATATTATATCTACTGAACAAGTCAAATTATATTCCTGGTAAATTGCAGTGGGTAGAGAATGTTCAGAATCTTTTCTTTAGAGAGCATTGTGTTCAGAAATTACATTGCATAGATAGGTACATAGCAGATTTCCTTCAGAAATTATTTATGCAATTATTAAATTGATGGTTGCCATTATTGGGATAAAAATTAGCACTTTAAAATGTTTCTAAGCATATCCAGTTCACATATATCAATATACTGTTATATCTGTTCTGAAAGCACTTTAAATTCATGTAACAAACAAAATTCTGTGACACTTCAAAGTTTTAGCTTCTAAAAGAGAACATATTATGTAAACAACAGAACTGTTATGAAAAATTTACCACAAGTACAGAAACTAAGGATGATCTGTTATCTTTTCACGTTTTGTCTGATTGTAAGTTAATAGGATATATTTACATAACAGAATATAGAGAAGCTGGATTTAGCATTGGTGAGGCCTCAACTTGATTATAGTCTGCAATTCTGTGCCCCACAATTTAAGAAGGATGTGAAGATCCTTGGATGCATCCAGAGGAGGACAATAGAGCTGGTGAAAGGGCTATAAGGAATGGCCTATGTGGAGTGGCTAAGGACTTTGGGTTTGTTTAGTTTGGAGGAAAGGAGGCTGAGAAGCAACGTTATTGCTCTCTACGGCTTCCTGAGAAGGGGAAGCGTAGAAGGAGCTTCTAATCTTTTCTCCTATCCTGTGATAGGACACCTGGGAATGGTTTAAAGCTGCATCCAGGGAGGTTCAAACTTGATATTGGGAAACATTTCTTTCCTGAGAGGGTGGCCAAATACTGGAACAGTCTTACTAGAGGGGTGGTCAATGTCCCAGGCCTGTCAGTTTTTTTTAAGAGGCATTTGGACAATGCCCCTAATAACGTGCTTTCACTTTTGACCAGCCATGGAGTAGTCAGGCAAAGTAGATGATCATTGTAGGTCCCTTTCAACCGAACTATTGTATTCTATTTTTATTCTATTCTAAATAATTTTGATATTACTTGAGATGCAGATAGAAAGTAATTTTTCATTTCTGTAAGGGCATGTGCTAGATTAAAAGAAATATAAAAAAGAAATACTATTAAACTTTCTCATTGCTTTTAATGTAGTTATTCCTTTTGAAATGCACTCCATATTCTGTAGAGGAGCCTCAGACAAATAAGAAACAATAAAATGTTCTAAGTTAGTTTATTTTTCCTTCAACAGGGTGCAGAAGTGTTCTGAAATCAATCATATGAACCCTCACAATCTAGCAATGGTGTTTTCCTCATGCTTATTTCAAACTAAAGGCCAAACTAGTGAAGAAGTCAATGTAATAGAAGATCTAATTAAAAATTATGTGCAACTATTTGATGTAGGTATCTTTATATAGAAGATATATTTCTATATATTATTTATATTTAATTGCTCAGCTCTTAGACACACTAAAGTACAAGAATCTTCTTAAAGCAAATCTTACTATTAGTTACAGCTTAAGGATTTGCAGGAATTTTGAACTCTAATTCAGTGGACATTGTTCTTTGCTTCAATTTTATTTCCCAGATGGTTTAGCCTATATAGGAAAGACTCAATTTATGGGGTTGCTGGGAGCTACTGTTTTCCAAAGTGCTGGTTGTTCTTCTTGTCGATGCTAGCATACCAACTTTAAGAAAACTTTAAGATTATGACTACTAAAAAAAATACTTCCATTCAGATTTTATATATCTGATCAGAACTGAAGCATGGAATAATTCTGTGCTCTTAATCCCAGAGCTGTGCTTACAGTAAAGACTAGGGAAATTGTTTGGTTCCTTAGGCCTAGGAAGAACATTAAATCCAGCTGGATAGAAAGGATACTACTAGCAGCAATTCATATTTGGTTTAGAATTTACTGACCCACTATAGTGTTGTTTTGAAATTTTTAATGGAGTCTTCTCTTCTGATGTGTATCTGGTAAAGTTTATAGTAATGAATGCCATCAATGAAGTGCTGTTCTTAACAGAATATTTTGCATAGCTGCTTCTATAACATTGTGGTTAACAGTGTTATTATTAATAATTATTATTTATTATTTGCAATTGTTAGATGTAAGCATTCCTTTGTGTTTGTATGTTTCTTAGTTTATGATATTAAAATAGTATTTGCTAGTTTATGCTGTGATTTTTATACTAGTTCCCTTATTAACTGATTTTAAATAATCCATTTTAAACAGATAAATGAAGACCAGGTCAAACAAATGGATATAGAGAACAGCTTTATAACTAGATGGAAAGACACTCAGGTAAGTGGCAAATATCAGCTGGCATGAAAAAAAAATAACAAAGCCTTACTTTGTTGTTTACAGGTTTTTATGCCTAGACTCCTAAATGTAAATTTCTAAGTTTGTATAATGACCAATGTTATAAACTACAGAGCTCAGGGAAATAAAATGAAATAAAAGAGGAGACATAAACTGATAAAGCAAAACAGTTCTGTGTAAAGCATACTGTGGAATTATATTCTGCTCTGAGCACCAGGATAACTCACAGGTTGTTAATACTTTTGTATGCTTCATAAATTGCACTAGAACAAAATGGTCAACATTTGCAAATGTGGAATTAGTGGCCTATTTTGTTTTGTTTTTAACTTTAAGCATACATATTAAATGCTTTCAAGTCTATATTAATATTTTTATTAATTTATGACCTTTGGGTACATGCAGTCTCTCTTCACTGGGGTTTCACCATCTCTTTAAAGCATCTGAATCTTTAGCCACATCCTGGTTTATGACCATTTCCAGAACCCCAAAGCATAATTGCTGTTTGGGGAAGCTTCAGACACATAGTAACAATAAAACTGAAGTTTGACTGTACAATATAAAAAATGGGAGATCTTATGCCACTTACTATCATCTTGAGTTCTAGTTTTACCTGTAACAACTATTGAATAACTTCAGAGTGGTAAGAAACAGTAAAGTGATATCATGTTTTTCAGACTGAATGGTATTTGTGTACTGTCCTAATTAAAGCAAAAATTGGTAAGTTTCATAACACTAACAAGGTGGCTGAATTAAGAGAGGTACAAGTAAATGTAAGGAACTTAAAAGCTTTTTCAGAAATCTAAAGTAATGGGGGAGAAGCTTTCAGTGAATTTGGAGCTCATAGAGATTTAGAAAACAATAAAAATCTAGCAGAAAAAAAAATTTATAATGGTTTGTCTGTTCATATAGAAGGTGTAATGCTTGTTTCATCCTTTGGTACCTGGTGGGGAATGACCAAGTCACTAGGAAACAATTTAATGTTTATTTCTGGTGTCTGTCTTGCATTATAGAAACACCTGTCTTTATAATGTCAAAAAACCCCACAAATTTGGTGTCCCTTAGAGCATTCTATAAGGCAGGGTTTGAAGTACCTTTAATGAAACTTGTTAACTTATTCATTCTGTGATCCAAGAAAAGGACCTTATTGAGATTAGAGAATAAAATTTTGAAGCCTAAGATAAGTGAAATACTTTCTGGTTTGTTTGTTTTGGTTTGTTTTGTTTGTTTTGTTTGTTTGGGTTTTGGTTTTTTTTTTAATTAAAAAAAAAAAAAGGGAAAGGAAAAAAAAAGAAAAAAAGGATTGTTACAGCTTGTTATGCTGTTAATATTTTCCAAGCAACTTTGGGAAACTGTGACAGTTAAATGTTTGTAATAACATGAGTAGAGAAAGAGATAGTGGAGACATTTTAATTGGATAAGGAGAAAAAAAGTAGAAAGGAAACTGAAAGGCTGTTGATGGATAGAGCAGTATATCTGGCTAGATGGGTTTGTCTAAAACTGAAGCTGTGAAGAATATAAAAGAGACCCAAATAAAGTGGTTTTGGACTGTGTTTTTTGCACCCCAGATACCACTGTGAAATCACCTTTATGAGGTGTATTGTATTTAGAAGGCTGCCTGTTGAAGAAAAAGAGAGACACTTGCTTTGGTTTTTATTAAATAAAAGCCTAGACTTTCTAAACTTGTTAAAGTTTTTATTGAAAACCTTCCAGCACCTGAAAAGCTAGTCCTCCAAATTTTAAACTTTATAATGAAAATGGAATCTTCATGAATAATTGGGCCTGTCTGAACTAGTATCCCTCAGACTCTTCAGGTTGTTGGAAGGAAAGATAGAACCTGGATTTTCACTGTTCTTATTTTGCTCTCAACAAAATCTTTAGCATTAATAATGAACTTTCTGAATTGATGGTTACAACTACTGTGATGATAGACTCTGTCTTGATTCTCATAACACACAAGGCTAAGCTTTAAATTCTTTACAAGAAATAGTAATGTTACTTTAACTGTAAAAATGAAACAATATCCGCTACCTAATCACAGGATTACCACAGAATCATAGAATATCTCAAGTTGGAAGGGACCCATAAGGATCATCTAATTGCCAATTCCCTGCTTCTTGTAGGACTTCCTAAAACTAAATCATATGACTAAGAGCATCAACCAGATGCTCCTTGAACTCTGACAGGCTTGGTGCTGTGACCACTTCCCTGGGGAGTCTGTTCCAGGGAGCAACTACCCTCTCAGTGAAGAACTTTTTCCTGATTTCCAGTTTGTACTTCCCCAGATGCAGCTTATTCCGATGTTGAACTTGATGAGGTTCCTTACTGCCCCGTTCTCCAGCCTGTTGAGGTCTTTCTGAATGTATCGGCCACTCCTCCCACTTTAGTACCATCTGCAAACTTCTTGAGGAATTGCACAAGCCTGTTATCCAGGTGAAGATTAATGGGCTCTTGGCTGATCAGCCAGTTTTCAGTCCACATCACTGTCAATTTATCTAACCTGTACTTTGTCAGCATGTCAATTATGTTACAGGAGACACTGTCAAAGGCTTTACTAAAACTGAGGTAAACATCCACTGCTAACCTTTCATCCACTAGTATCCTTATTGTAGAGGATTATCAGTTTTGTTAAGCATGATTTCCCCTTTGTAAATCCATGCTGACTAATCCCAATCATGTTTTTCTCATTCATGTGTTTGGAAATGCTTTCCAGGAGGATTTTCTCCATCACCCTCCCAGGGATTGGTGAGGTTGTCCAGCCTGTAGCTCCCAAAATCACCCTTCTTGCACTTCTTGAAGGTGAAATTGATACTTGTGCTCTTCTAGTCTTTGTAGATCTTTCCCAGTTGTCATGACTCTTCAAAGGTGATCAAGAGTGACTTTACAGTGAGATTCCTTAGCACTTGTGGGTCCTTCTTGTCAGGCCCTATGGATTTGTGTACATCTAGTTTCTTTAAGTGCTCCTTAATCTGGACTTCCTCCAGTGAGGGTAATTTTCATTGCTTTAGACCTTCCCTCTGTTGCAGGGGCCTGGGATTTTTGAAGGTCAATCTTATCAATAAAGACTGAGGCAAAGGCGGCATTGAGTGCCTTGGCCTTTTCTGTGTGTAACCTGGTCTCCTGCCCTGTTCAGCAGCAGGCCCATGTTCTTCCTTGTCTCCCTTTTCTCCTTGTTTCCCTTTTGCTATTTATGTACTTGTAGAATCCTTTCATGTTGCCCTTTGCATCCCTTGCGAGCTTCAACTCTGGGTCAGACGGGTTTTCTAATCTCATCCCTGCACAATGGGACAGTAGCTCTGCACTTTTCTTGGGTCACATGCCCCTGTTTCCATCTCTTCTACACTTCATTTGTATGTCTGAGTCCAGTCAGGAGTTTTTTGTTCATCCATCATGCCCTCATAAATCTGAAGGGATGATTTGCAATGCTTTATAGTACTTAAAATTTGGAAGACATCAGTGAAAGTGCTTCTTATTTTATTAGGCTGTATACAACTGTCAAATTTGTTCTTGTTCATTCTTAACACATTGCTAAGAATTACTACTTTTAGTTTCAGAGAGAATGCTTGTACGAGTAGAACTTACAAAATTGAACAAAATAGCACTTACTGCTTTACAGAGAGAAAGGGATAAAATGCATTAAAATGCATTAGGAATGGTATGTAAATGTGTACATTTGAAAATCTGCTTTTTTCATCCCATGGGAAGAAAAATTCTCCAAAGAATGTGGTAAGTAAGTTCTAAATACTTAGATATGCTGTAAGAGAGAGTTTCAGCTGGACTGTGGAGTCAGCCTGCTGAGTCTCCTAGATGTGACTTGTCACTGACATTGTTTCACTGAATCATATTATACCTGGGTTTATCTGTAAATTTTTTGCTATATTCATTAAAAGCTTTCTCAGACAATTTCTAGAATAAGCTATTGCACCACAGCTATTATTTCCATCTCGGCATTGCTTTCTTTCTGGGTTTTTTTGTTTGTTTGTTTTCTTTTTCTTTTTTTTTTCTCTCTCCCCTCCTCTCCTCCCCTCCCCCTCCCCCCCCCCCCCCCCCTCCCCCTCTCCTCCCCTTCCCCCCC
>JANIJG010023841.1:15225-49484 GCA_024611175.1 Megaceryle torquata | reverse complement strand
TCCTCCTCTCCTCCTCTCCTCCTCTCCTCCTCTTTTTCTTTCTTTTTTTCTTTTTTTTTATTTTTTCTTTCTTGGCAAGAGATCTTGTGTTTGTGTACCACAGAGAGCTGTGAAAGTCCAAAGGTCATAGGTGCATATGGGCTAATCTTACCTGAGATGCAGAAACACTCCCTGACTCACTCTGTGATTTTGGGACCCTAGCTGCTCCAGAGTCCTGACCAGTGTTCCCTGGTCATTTCCAGGCCCAAGCTGTTAGGTGGCATGAACTCAGGCATTGTGTCATGTCAGAAGCAGCACTGGGGCCATTTTAAGAATTCAGCACAAGTCTCCTGGATCCAAGATGTACTGTTCTGTCCTAGATGAAACACTTAAGTTGCTTGTGAAATGGGTAGGGAAGGGAGACTTGGAGTCTTAACACTCAGCATGCTGCACAGGAAGTCCTAACCAGTAGTTGGAATGCTGAAGGAAGGAGCCTCTTAAATTCTCCTTTTCTTGCATGCCCAAATGTGTGTCAGATGCTGATTCACAGATGCAAATCATCAGCTTAAGATCATCTTTCTAAAGGAGATCTTGAATGTTTTCTTCCATTTTAATATGTAGATGAGGAATGAGGAGGCTAAATACTTCCTTAGGCAAAGTAAGGTCTGACCTGAATGCAGTTTTCCTTCTCTTGAATATCTGTAGTTACAGTATGGTACTTTATTAACTGCAGTGGAGCATATTTCCTTTGTATCTGATTCCACACCTTCACATCCTTCCCCAACTTACAATCACTTGAGCCTCTGTGTTATGGAACTGTCTTGGAAATAAAAATTCATATCATGGGGTTTGGCAGTTAACTCATTCAGAATGTATCCTAGATGAACTGAAAAGTTAGGTGGATTGAGGTCTTTGGCTTTACCAAGATGGCACCAGTCCTCAGTAAAAAAAAAAAAAAATCTTATGTACCAAGAATTTTTCAATAGAAATGGCTGTATCGTTGGGTTCCCATCTACATAAGTGATTGTCTTGAGGATTGCTGTTATGAAATTTAACACAGAAAAATCTGGTTAGTCTCTTTGTATTAGTCAAGACCTTATGTGACCAAATGCTTTCCATATGAACTGTTACGTAAACAAAGGAAAAATATAAATATCTGTATGCTAGAAAATCTCAATGTGAAAAGGAAACAGAAAAATTGTTTATTAATGAAAAATTATTGCAGTAAACTATCCCCCTTTTCACTCTCTTCTAGAAATATTTTACTATTAAGACCTAATGAGATATTTTATGCTATATTTGTATTGTGTGGGCAAACCAGATTTGCTCTATAAATTATGTACTTAGTCTTATGGCTTTATTCTTTATTGCAGACTTGAATGGCATATAATGAAAACAGTATACAGAATAAGGAATGATCAATTTCCCTGTTTCTCCAAACAGGACAATGATCTCAACTTAAAGCTATGGTTGATTTTGTTCTTCCTGTAAAGAAAGTAAGAAATGCAAAATTCCTAAAACAGGCTTGGTCACTGGGGCATTTTTAAATTGTGCAGCAGAAGTTATTCCAGAATTCCTACTTGGTAAACATGAATTATTAATATTCACTATATGTTTCCACAACTTGTTATGAGGAAAATAGTAACAGAACTTTTGGGTTTTATTTATTAATCTCTGTCAATATTGTTTCTGAAGGCATCACAAAATGATGAGTTTGAGTTTGAAAATGTTTTTGATTCTTATCAAATCATTGATATCTTTACTCTATAAGGGATTTCCTGGAAAAAGACCCACCAGAAGTCAAGATAGCAAATATGAACTCAGGAGACCTTAGTTGATTTGGAACACTTGCTCCAGAGATAATGACCTTTTTATCTTTCTAAACAAGCAATGGACACTGGAACAGATCTTCTACCCTTTAATGGCTGATAAATTCAAGTTTGAACTGCTTTTAAGGAATAGGGACTGCATTCTTGTGTCAGCCTGTTACACCTCAAATGGAGTACAAGAGCAATTTGATTGGAGCTATGAACATTTTTCCCCTCTGAATTAAGATGTGGGATGTTTTTTGCCAGTCACAGTTTTTCTGTAGCAGACATGATTTATGCAGCTAGTGTTTCCATTTAAAAATATATATTACCTGAAACTCCATCTAAAATGCATTGATATCTAATGCCTGGGATCAATTGATGCAGAAGGAAGTAATTCTGATCAGAGATGCTGCACTTGCTATTATTTTGAAGTATTTGCTGATAGCTGTTTCTATGTGTTTACAACAATGTTTTGAGATTGTATAGATAGCTTTTTCTCTAGAAGAATTTAACATTTCCCTAACTATGCATGGTAGGTTGCTGGGACAATTTATTAGGGCCAGCCCTGGACTATCACAAAGTGCTACTGGAAAATACTGACCTTCTTCAGGGTTTTATATTACATTTATAACTTCTCTCATGAGTCTAACATGCTTATTGTTCATAATTTTTGAAGAATAAATTGTATAGATGCCTCCACTTTATATCTTATGAGACTTGGCTATATAGACTTCTTCTAAAACCCTATTAAGTCCAACTTAGCATTTGATGCTTTCATTAATGCTATGTAAAGAATAGCCTGACCCCAGCCAATTGTCATGAACTGTGTTGCCAATACAGACCTGAAATAGGATAAACGTGTTCAGAACAGGAACTGTGGTTAGGTGGAATGCTGTGGCTTTAGTTTGGTATCTTTCATTATTTCAGTGGGGGGGAAAAAAAAAAAAAAGGAGTGGGGGTGGGTATGCTGAAACATTCTTTTTTCAGCTGCTCTACTTTCTCTGTCAGCAGCTACCATCAGTCAGCCTGTAAGTTTACAAGACCATGCAAATGGAAGTCTTGAATATTCAGACTATGTAACATGGAGATTAGGCTTCAGGATCAGGCAGAGGAGGTAGCTGTTTGGGAACTGGTTTAGATGGGCTTCCAGTTACTGTTAAAACTGATGACATGGTGCAGACCAAGTGATGTAACAGCATGTGTGATTGGCAACTTAGGCTTCAAGCAGCTACAATTAAGAATGGTGTGTAAGAATCCATTCCATTTAACATCTGATAGTCTGACATTATTGCATCCAAATATGCATGTGTTTGTGGGAAAATCAGTGATCTGGATACTTAATATATATGAGTATATAGGTTGCTATAGTAGTATTATCTCCAGGCTGATTATGCAGGATGTTCAAAGAAGAATGAACCAATTTTCTGCTGAAGGCTTGGAAGTTCTAATGTCTGAAATGTCACTGAAGTTCTGTTCCAGGTGGTAGTTCATTAGCTGCTCTTCATTTTCTGTCCACCATATACTTATGCCAGCTGTTTCTGTTCGCCACTGTAATTTACATTATATTTTCTCTCCATACAGTTGTTTACATGAGCACAGTGGAAATCAAATGTCAGCTTCATTCTTATTTTTAACCTTTTTCTGTAATATCGTCTGAAAAGCAAATTTTACAACTGAGCTTTTTTCAGTCTGTGCCACTATAATTAAGCAGCCTTCTTCAAAGTAGCTTTGTAATGTCTTTCTCACAAATGTTTCCATTAGTTTTCCATTCTCAGAGGCTAAGATAACTTTGAAGTCGCCGTTTTCCAGAATGTTAATGTTCTTTAAAATCAAGTGCTGCCTTTTATTTTTATATAGAAATATAGTTTTAGCTTCTGTAAATTAGTCAAAATGTATCTAAAAGCTTGCCTCTATCATTTTTTCTTCATAACTTATTCTTTATATGATGCAATTTTTCTTCTACTTTTCTTAACCTCGAGTTCTGAATGTTAACCTCTTCATCATCACCATGAATACTGTTCTCAATTAAGATGCAAATTGCTATTCTTAATTTTATTATTAAAATTCTTTATGTTGGCTTATTAATAAATGGGTACACATCCTAAAGGATCTGATCCTCATCATGTATTTAGTTTTAGAAAATATTTTTGCTACTGGGATGAATTACACTCTTTTGAAGACGCTTATGACTGTACTGCAAGGGAATTAGAGAAGGCAAAATGTGAAAGTTTTTAACTGTAGAAAAGTAATTTCTCATCCATAAAGATTATTTTATTGCCATACATGAGCAAACCTAGTAATGCTGGAAAATACTAAACTCCCTCTTGTGAATCAGATTTTTTTACTTGATCATAAAATGTTTCATATTGTTAGACAAGAAATTCTTAAATTATGTTTGATGGTATTGAGTATCTTAAGCTATTATACATTATGTCATACACTTGTTTTATCACCTAATTATTCTACAAATTAGCATTGTACATAAAGTTTAGATATGTCTCCAACAAATTTAGAGAGCTATATTTAAGATCTTGATTTCATGAGCATTTTTTAATTCCTCCTTAAAATACGTAATGACAAGCTTTCATTGAGATTAATAATCATAAATATAGCCTTCATAGTAACAGATTTTTATTATCCAGATAGGTACATATGGTGCTGAAGTATGACTGAAATATTCTGTTATTAGTAATTTTTCCTCTCATTTTTAACTAACTTATTTTAGTTTGAGGTTTCTGGTCCTGTCCTTTTCCATGGTTTTAACTTCTATTCATCTGTCTTGGCTCTGAAGTGAGCCTGGTTAACCTCTAAATAAGTTACAGTTCTGGCAATTTAAGATCCAAAGCACTTGTGTCTTGGACTTTGCAGTCTTAAATAAAAATTTAAAGTTTCTGCTTATTTCATGTCTCCCATAGTTTTCCTGCTCTTGAATGTGTATTTGTAAAGTGGGTTCATATTGTTTGATGTGATTATGCTAGATTTAGTCAGAGTTTGGATTTTCCTCCTGAATCTGTGTATAGGGTTTTTTTCCTTACACTAATCAAAAAGAAGTGAATGTAGCACAGTTTTTCCCATTATAGTAAATACTTGGACTATTATTGTAGATAAGTGAGTGGAAAACAAAAGATTTAGTTCCGTACGTTCTAGCATATCTACTAGATAATAATTGTACTTTCCTTATTTAAAAAAAAAATATTTAAAATATTTTTAGGACAGTCTTTTTAATTATTTTATTTTTAAATTGTTTTGTTTTAGGTTTCCCAGGCTGGAGATTTGCTTATTGAAGTTTACGTGGAAAAAAAGGAACCAGACTGTAGTATTATAATCAGGGTTAGTGTATAAAACTGATACTTTCTCTTAAACTATACAAAATTTGGTTTTGTACATGTTTTTATATAAATACATAATGAAATTATCAATCTGTATCTATCGCTATTATTTTAAGTATATTTTTTAATTTGCTGTGTTGCCTAAATTTTTAAGTGTGATTATTATTAATTTTTAAGGAGAATGTTATAATACAGTTTTTAAGGGGAGACATCCTCCTTTAGTTTTACTACAGTATATAGTGGTATAAATTGCAGATTTATGGGTGCAGCACACAAGAACATTAACAAGCACACAGTGAATGCTGGTTTTATTTAATAGTACAATGCCATTTAAATGGCATTCATCCTGAGTTGATTTTTTTTCTTTTTTTTTCTTTTTTTTTTTTTTTTTTGCCAGTGTCTATCTGCTTTCCTTAAGTGCTAAGAAACTGAAGCTTGTTACTTACTATAATTGAGATTTTTTTCAGCCTTGGATCTGATAATGTATTTTAAACACACTCATCTCCATGTAGTAGTAGTGGTCTATTGTTTGGATCCTGAGGGGGGGAAAACCCCATAATTTCTGTAATGACATTTCTGTTTTTCCCCCACTATACTTTTCTGTTTCCTCTTTGTTCTGTTCAGCATGACTCTCAAACACTTCTTTTTGTACATGCATGTGGTAGACATAGATATATACATGCACAAAAGGCATGCTTATTTTAATAGAAATAAAAATGTGAATATCTATTGCTAAAATAAAAAAAATGGTACTTCTGTAATATTTACTGTCCCACATGTTATAAATCATACCAGCGCTGCTTTTTTTTTTTCCATCTAATTCTTCGAGAGTCAAGAAAAGGTACTTCAAGTTATCAAGTTACCAGTCAGCTAAAAATTATAACTTTGATTTCATGGATCAAGATCAGGAAAGCATGCTGGAGTCTGACAAACTATGAGTTTCTAATTAAATATATCTGCTGCTTTTTTTTTTTTTTTTTTTTAACGTGTGTGTGTCTTTTGCAGGTAGGAAGATTTTGAAAAACTAAATCAGAAATCAGTAATTGTAGCATATTATAAACTGACTCAATTTGTATTACAGGTATCACCTTTGACGGAAGCAGAAGAATTAACTAATGATATTTTAGGAATCAAAAACATTATTCCCAAAAAAGATGATATCTGGGCTGCTTTTGAAGTACTTGAAAATGGAGAACTAGGTTAGTTACACTGACATTTATGCATGTTCATCCGATTTAATTAGTTTTTAATACCTAACAATAAAATGTTATGTTAAAGAGTTACTAAGAATTTATAAAGACATAACAAAAATTAGCCTTTTGCCATTGTTTTACATTTGGTTACTGGGGCATCTGTACAATTTCTTTCTATACTTTGCCAGAAATAATGTGATGAATTGTTTTAAAATGCTTAGAAATCAGTGGCTGAAAAAAATGTTCTTTCCATTACTCTGTTTTGCACTTCATTAGTCATGAGCTATAGAAAAGTGGATTTTACTGATAAGTCTAAAAGAAGAAACTTATTTTCATTAGAATGTCAGCAGCTGATTTTATAAGAAATAATGTTTTTTAGAAAAGAAAATGAGAAAATAAATATAATACTTAAGAGAAAGGATCTTTTTTATTATTTAGTCAATTATTTTATGTGTGTAGATTTTCAGGAGGCATAAAGTGTGTAATCCTGTGATTATGGCAAGTGCCATTTTGGTGTATCTAGCAGAATCTTGAAATACTTGTTTTAAATACTGTTCTACTGCCAACAAGAGCAAATGTCACATGGTCGCAGAATTAATGAACTGTAAAGAGGTTTTAACATTGAGAGTGCTTTATGCATGCTGGAGCTTGCACTTTAGTATTAGAGACACTTAACATAAAGTAGTAGAGATTTTTTTTTTTCACTGATGGCATCTTTTTTTGAAGAATACATGGAGAGAGGAATATACTTCTATTAAAAAGTCTATTTATACTTCATAGTAAGTTGCTGCTCTTATTTTCATGTTACAGAAGTGGACTGTACCCTAGTATATTTCTGTAGTGAAGATACCTATTTTAAAGTTAAAAAACCCCACCTATATAAAAATTGAGAAAGCTTAAGATTAGTATGTTTCAAGGTTAAGTAGTGTTGTACTCAGTTTTCAGATGTGCTTATAATAATGTCTTTGGACTTACTAATATTCCTGACATAATTAGTCTTGACCTTGGCAATATCAATAATGGGAATGGAAGTACAGAAGTGCTTTCTCCCTTTGGACTTAAATGATTCTGATCACTCTTTGCATCTTGCAGTCTTGTGGTGATGCTGTGCAGTGTTGTAACCCAGAGTTCATTTCCAAATTCATAGATGCAGGTGTCAACTGACAAAGAATGCTAGCATCTGTTATCTTTAGAAGAGTTCTGATAATTCCTACAAGAACTCTAGAAATCCTATTTATTTTGACTGAGTAATGGAAAAATTTGAAGAGGGTACTTTATTTTCTTAAACTTGATATATCAACACTTACAGGCAAATGAAAATTAACCTAGATATGGTGAAGAGAACATATACTAAAGATAGACCACACAGCAGCTTCTTGAGGTATTTGAGTGCAGCAACTATATTTTAGTGTGTGCTAGAAATATTCTCTGAGCTAATGAGTATGGAAGACTGTCAAATTAAGCTTAGGGTGAGACACTACAGGCCCTATAGGACAATAAATATTGGCAAGGGGTTAGAGTATATCCCATTTGAAATGACTTCACAATGGCAAAGTAGAAATGACGTAACAGTGTTTTAATACCATAACAAACAAGCAAATAGCACCTGGATCCAATCAGTAGAGACTGGGTTGATGAAACATCTACTTTATGGACCACATTCTGGAAGAATTTGTGCATCAGAACAGGCAAACTGAATTAATAATGTTAAAGAGTAATAATAATCCATGTAGTAAGAGGTTCTTACTCAGGAAGACAGCTGTGGTGCTATGGCTGAATCTAGTAGATTTTTGAAAGGCTGAAACACAGAGAAAATAACAGAGAAAAAGAGTCCGTGTAGTCTTTGGTGCAAATGTGACCCTAAAGAACTAAAAAAATACTTGAGTCTTTGATGCTACAAGTTGATCATTTGCTGCAAGTAGCATCATTTAACAATCACCATTGAATGTTATGTGACTTAAGACAATTACCAGTAAGCTGAGATTCTGTCATGTCATGACAGGGACAAAGTTTGCTTATTTGTTTAAAATGTACATTAATATTCACAGTGCCTTTTCTGACAGAATTGAATTTTTTGCTTGTGTCCTGCCATGTTCTGGTACCTGTCCAGTGCATTATGGTATTCAGTTTGTTACACTCAATCCTGAAGTTTTATGAGAGTTACTTTACTTTTAAAGATATACTGCCCTGAAAATGAACCCTGAGAAGTCAAGAAAAACAGAATGCTTTCTAAAAAGGAATTTTTGTCCTGATAGCTGATATGATTTAAGGTGAAAATGACTGACTTAGGATATTTACCAGCATATGTTGCCCTAAGTAAAAGGGTAATTGGATGTATGTGTTGACTGCTTGGCGTTCAAAATACTAAAATTGCAATATTAAAAATCAACTAAATTATTTGCATATAGAAAAGTTGAAATAATTGATAGTTTTATCTAACCTAGTGCAGAATATTCAATACCATATGCTTTTACAAAATAGGGTGTATATTTTTTTTCAGTAATTTGTGCTTGATGGATAGTTTGTAAATGAGGTGTGTTGCCAGTAAAATAGCTAATGCATTTCAGCATGATGATTTATATACTGTGTAATCCATGATGACAGATGGGTTTAAATATAACTATAAATAAAACAGTAGGTGTTTACTCTGGGAGTGCTGGTGTTCTAGGAAGATCTGGTGTTTTGCCAGTGTTTCCTACCTTTGGTTTGTAAATTTATTTTCCTTAAAATGGGTTTTTCTTTCTTGTACAAAAGCAACAAGTTGTTCTAACATAACCCATCAGAGTCTACAGCTTTCCAAAAGTTATTTAAGTGGTATAACATGTCCACAGGTACAGTAGGCTTTTTGCATTCCAAAACAGCAGTAGTTTTCTCTCTCACTTACATGTATTGTTGGTGGCTGCTGTTTCCTGAAGCTCTGGTGTTCACGTGTTCAGGAAAATATATTCTGCTAGAGTGTAGTGCTGGACAGTCCCAAAGCAGCTGTTGACATTTCATACTCATCTACCCTAGCAGAAATGAAAAATGAGTTTATGGCAACATACTTTTCCCTTCAGTACTCAAGAGACACAGAGCTAGACTGCCTGACCAAGTATGGCAGTGTCACACAGATGTGACTTTCCAAAAGCTAGACCCAGCTCTTCTCAAGGCCTGACCCACATAAATTGTTAAGCAAGTGGGAACTCAGAACTTTTGGAAAAATCTCTCTTTAAAGATAAAATGACACTTGGATCCACTGCTCTAAGTTGTAGCCTGCAAAGCCATCTTTAAGGTTTTTGTACTCTTATGAATTACAATAGCTGCTTAATGCTGAGCATGTGAAAACCTTCAGGTGTTTGTGGAGGAAGGATTAGTAGAGAGGGGGACTGTACAGTCTCCCTCCATCCACATCAGTGTTGCATTGTATGATGCTTCAGGTTGCGTTGCAGTACATGTCACATTCAGATTTCTGCTGGATTTGGTAAGCAGATTTAGGGACTATTTGCAAGATCTTCCTTACTTTCATTTCGTATATGAACTGGGATTTGTATGGAGTACTGGCTGGACTTCCTTACCACTGCAGTTTTCAATCCTATGAGTCTTGGAGCTTTTCAGGTAAATGATACCTATCAACAAATGTACATTTGAGCAACTGAAGTGTTGAAGTGCACAGAAAGAGCCTAGACATACCTTCCTCTATTAGTATTTTAATCTTGATGTACACTTTGTATGAGATTGGAATATAAAAGTGCAAGTCTGGAAATTTCCCAGCCACAGCAATGGGGAGAAGACATGCTAAGACCGCATAGTTTTCCCTTGCAGTAAAAGGAATGTAATAAAACCAAACGTTTGTCTTGGTCTGCTCTGATCATTAACAAACAACACAATCTATACTAGTTTGGGGTTTGGTTGGTTTTTTTTTTTATTATCACTGTAACTCCTTCAAATTCTTTGGCTTTTGATTGCAGAGAATTGGTAAGTATGATGATTGATTTTTCTATTGAGCCTAGGCCAATGAGACCGAGTGTAGCTGCAGGTCTCAGTTCTGTTTGAACATTCTTAGCCATGCCCCATGAGAGTTCCTAACTTTTGTTATTTAGTTTGAAAGCAATGTTTTAGTGTCTTTACATAAGAAGATATTAATAACTAAATACAAAAAAGTCATTGAACTGCTCCTTTTTTAATTTGGTATTCATTACCTGCACGGACCTTTCAGCAAAAGTGTTGCTGTAGAAAGTCAATGAAATATCTAATTGTCTTATTTTTAAAGGACTGTTTTTCTTCTGTAGCTTAAAGTGAATGAGACAGATTTGTGTATAAGCATGAGTGACTTCTAAGGGCTCCAATCTTGGTTTGTTCTTTTTTTATTTCAACCTTGTGTTTTTTGTTTTTCTCCATCATTTTTCAGAACGTCCTCTGCATTATACGGAGAATGTACTAGAACAAGTTCTTCACTGGAGTTCACTACCAGAGCCTGGCTCTGCATATCTGATAATAAAGAGATTTCTAACAGCAGACATGATCAAACTCTACAGTGGTATGTATCTTTTTTAAAAAAATTAGATACTTCATGTGGGGACATGAGGATCGCAGTTCTTTTATAGCTATTTCACTGGGGCAAAGTGTCCTAGAAGATCTGAATTACTACTACTTTACAGAAGTTACTGATTTACTGAGGGTTGTGCTGAATTTCTTTTGAAACATAGCAATTACAGCTGTTCTTGTTTCTACAAACTGTAAGCTTTCCCATTTGAACATAATTGTATACAGAAACTCTGCAATCAGTTCACAGCTTCTAAACTCCTGCTGTGAAGCTTGAGACTGATCTTTTATCCATAGTGCAGGTCTGCACAGTCCATCCACTACACTGTCCTCTCTTTCTGACTATATATCCATATCTTGTATATATAATGATTAAATTATATCTAAAACATAATTTATATATAACTATATAAGTATGTAATATAGTACTGATAATTTCTGTTACATAATCTGATGCCTTCAAACTACAAAGCTAATTTTAACAATATACTCAAGCAACTGAATGAGTTATAGAGTGTGTGGCCTCTAAAAAGAATGAAGAATTTAGATTTGAGACTTGAAAGGAAATATAGCTCAAATACATAGTGGAGAAACATGATTTATAGGCTCTCCTTGTCCTATGCATTTTGGTTTTTAAATTTTTTTTACCATATCTGGATTTATCATGGAATCATATAACGCATTGGGTTGAAAGGGACCTTTAAAGGTCACCTAGTCCAACCCACTGCCAGTAAGCAGGGACATCTTTAACTAGATCAGGTTGCTCAGAGCCCCATCAAACCTGACCTTGTATGTCTACAGGGATGAGGGCCCCCCCCCACTTCCCTGGGCCTCCTGTTCCAGTGTTACACCACCCTTATAGTAAAGAAGAACTTCTGAACATCCAATCTAAATCCACCCTTCTCTGGTTTAAAACCACTGCCCCTTGTCCTATTGCTGCATGACTTCATAAACAGTCCCTCTCCAGCTTTCTTGTAGCCCCGCTTTGGATACTGACAGCCTGCTATAAGGTCTTAGCAGAACCTTCTCTTCTCCAGGCTAAACAACCCCAGTTCTCTCAACCTGTCCTCATAGGAGAGGTGTTCCAACCCTCTGATCATTTTTGTGACCTTATTCTGGACCCTCTCCAACAGATCCATGTTCTTATGTTGAGGGCTCCAGAGCTGAATGCAGTGCTCCCGGTGAGGTCTTGCTGGAGTAGAGTGGCAAAATCTCTTAATCTGCTGGCCATGCTTCTTCTGATGAAGCCCAGGATGTGATTGGCCTTCTGGGCTGCAAGTGTATGCACCAGTACCACCAAGTCCTTCTCATCAGGGCTCTTCTATATCACCTCAAATCCTATCCTGTATTGTTAATGACGATTGTCCTGTCCCAGATGCAGAAAATTGCACTTGATCTTGTTGAACCTCATCAGGTTCACCTGGACCCACCTCTCCAGCCTGTTCAGGTCTCTCTGGTTGACATTCCATCCTCCTGGCTTATCAACCGCACCATTCAGCTTGGTGGCATCCTCATACTTGATGAGAGTGTACTAAATCCCCCTACATCACTGATGATTCAACAGCACTGGTCCCAGAACAGACCCCTGAGGGACATCACTTGTCACTCATATTACTCTGGAAATTGAGCCATTGACCACTACCCTCTGGATGTGACCATCCAGACAATTCCTTATCCACCAGATGGTCCATCCATTGAATCTATTTGTCCAACTTTGAGAGAAGGATGTTGTGGGAGACCATGTCGAAGGCCTTGCTTCTAGAAGTCCAGGTAGATGGCATCCATTGCTCTTTCCTTGTCTGCTGATGTAGTCATTCCATTGTAGAAGGTCACTAGGTTGATCATGCAGGATGTGACCTTGGTGAAGCCATGCTGGCTGTCTTGAATCACCCCCCTGTCCTCCTTGTGCCTTAGCATAGTTTCTAGGAGGATCTGTTCCAAGATCTTCCCAGGCACAGACATGAGGCTGACAGATCAGTAGATCCTGGGGTCCTCCTTTCTACCCTTGTTAAAAATGAGGGCAATGTTTCCTTTCTTCCAGTCACCAGGGAATTCACCCGACTGACAGGATTTTTTAAATATTATGGAAAGTGGCTTGGCAACTGCATCAGCCAACTCCCTTAGGACTCTGGGATGCATCTCATCAGGTCTCACAGACCTGTGTATGTTCAGGTTCCTCAGGTGGTTGTGAATCTTGTCTTCACTTACAGTGGGAGGGACTTTAAGTCTCCTGTGTAATACTATGTAGTATTTGCTTTGAGGGCAGCAGGAGTTCAGAAGTTAAACATGTCCAAAAATTACTGTCCTGTTTTCAAGCAGTTGAAATCCTTCTCTCATCATCCTTTATTCCTGTAAATGCATATTCCACAAATATGAACCAACCTTAACAAGTGCTATTGGTGACTTTTATGTTTGAGTTTCACTGTCTCAAAATATGTCACAGCATACAGTGAGTAGGGAGAAATTGCCTACTTTGTTAAAATCTTGGTATACAAACTTCTATCATCTCACTTAGTATGTGTTGAATTATAATCAGAAAAGGAAATGGGTCATAAGGACTGTGACCACTTCTCTGAGAAACACATAAGGATTAGGCTAGCATCAATTTGCAAAATACAGTAGTATTTAAAGGGGAGATCTGACAGTTGCCCTCCTCCTCTCCTAATTTCTACATCCATTTGTTTCCTCAAATGATCAAAGTAATTGCTTGCTTGAAATCTATTCAGCTTGACCTTCATCTAGACACACTGGCTTTTGATTTAATGTTTACATTTACCATCTTTCTTATTTTTGGTGATAAAATAATTAAAACCTTATTTAAGAAGTTATATTGGTTTTCTTAGTGCTTTGAAGGGAAAAAATCTCTACCATATTGCAGACTTGCAGTGTTGATCTCTACAAACACTACGTGGCAAAGTAATATTGTGTATTACAATATCTTTCCCTGAGAGTGGAATTACCATTTTAAGGATCTTTTACATGGTGAACACACTTTAATTTTTAAAACATTACTTTTTCTAACTGAATCTTGTTACAGTAAAATAATGCTTAAAATAAACACAATTCTGTAGTAATTTCATCTTATTGGAGTTTTTGAGTCCACTTTTAGCTTGTAAATTTACTCTGAAACATTAGCAATACTAAGAAGCACATTCACTAGCTTCAGCAAAACAATGTATATGTTGATTACGCAAAGATGCACAGTAATTCTGCACAATTTAGCCACACTTTGTAGTTACAGGAATCTACATATTTATTGGTCCTATTTCTAATATTGCATCTATACATGCTATTAAAACAATAAGGAGGTTTTTTAGGGCAAAAATGTATGGGCTTTTTTAGATAGTGTCAGAGTGAGAAAAGGTACAGGATGAGGTCATTGGGAAGGAATGTTCCCAGTGTGTAGAGGAGGTGGCGGCTGTGGTTGTGCAGGGGCTCTCCATCTCAAAATGCACAAGAAATAACTGCTGGCTTGAAGGAGGAAGGGATCTTAATCTTTTCAATCTTTTATGTGGATAATTCCTCCTTACTGAGTCGTAGGGCTGAGACCAGAAGTCCAAGCACTACTATTTGAAGTATGTTTTTTGTAACAGTGGATTCAGCCCATACAATGGACAACTGTGTGGATGGATGTCCTCTTCCTTTGCAGTAAAATTAATAGGGATGTGATCATATTATGTTTATAACTGAATTCTATGAATTTCCCTTGGTTCTGTGATTTATGGTAGAATCTTACAAAATAAATTACAATATTCCAGATGGGTGTTGTTTCTGTTAATGTTACCTCAGAGCTTTGTGTCATCAGCACTTTTTTCCATTTTCTTCCAGAGCCTTTAATGACATTTGAAATAATGTTGGTTCTATAGTGAGCCTAAAGGAACAACTCTATTAGCCTCATTTCATCTTAGCAATTTATCATTGTCTTCCCTGTCAGTGCAACTTTTCCTATGTACTTTGTACATAGTACATTTTCCTATTTCAAAATTATACTAATTCTCATTTGTCTGTTTTAAACTAATTTCTTGTGTTGTACAATATCAAACATTGTATTGAGGTTTAGATGTGTATTTTTTGTTGTCTAGAAATCAACTTTCCTTTGCAAGGAAATTTTTTTTAGTTTATTTGTATTGATAAGTTTCAGTAAATTTGTGGTGTTTTCCATTTTCCTCCAGATCTTTAGTTATTCTCTCTCAACAATTTACTCCATAGCTTTTCATGCTTATTGCAGGAGCACTCTTTCAAGTGCTGTTCAGAAGGGCAAGGTATGCATTATATTTTGGTATAAGAGATACTCAGTACAGCTTAGTTCTATTTCAAGACCCTTTTTCTTCTCCATACCTGAAAGTTTCCCATATTAAAGTTTTATTTGTTAGAAAAATATGAAAGAATGGATTCACTAGAAAGTGTATGTATATAGGTCCTTGAAATTCTACCAGAAAAGAGTTTGAGTGGTAAGTATTGATTTCTGAAAACAGGGGCTATTTTTCAGAGGTTTTCTTTGAAATGTGACTTCTAAACCATAGGTGGATCAGTTCTGAATGGGTTGAGTGCATTTGGTTCTTAGTAGCTGCAATGTTCTAGAATGTTTTGCATGGTTTTTGAAGTTTGTATCTGAATAATTGTTCTGATTAGGACACATCCCAATTAATTTAGATTTACTTCATGAAATACTGGTTTCTAAAGAATATAGAATATCATCAATTTAGAGGTTTATTATTTTTTCCTCCTTCAGGCTTTTAAAGATCTTTGCAAGTACAAAGTTTTGGATAGATTTGCTGTGATGGAAAGTTTAGAGTGAGTTTTTGTCATGATGAGACCTATGTGAAAAAATTTTAAAACTTTCAATTTGGTACAGAAGTGGAAGTATCCCACTACTCTCCTTTTGGCATGTAAACAAAATAAAAGAGCTTGTGATTGTGTGCATAAGAATTCATATTTTATTCTGAGCATGAAATGAATATTCTTATTGGTAAAGAGGGAATATGTTAGCACTTTTTATAACTGTGTGCATATAATTGCACATATAACTGAGGCAGTCCAAGTAACTTCTAATTTTAATTGTTGAAATGTATTGATTCTGGCTTTAGATTCTATCTTGACATCTAATGAAAATACTGGGAAATTTTCTTTTGAGAATTCTCCTTTCACTGCAAGCATGCTGATTAGAATGTAGTTGTTTTTATTTAATAAAATCAAAGGAGTTTATTATCTTTTTAATTTCCGTTATATTTTTAAATGTTTTTCATAATTTCAGTTTGTCCTAAGATATAAAGCAAGAGGGAATTAGATTCACCGTTTTAATTGTCGTCTTTTTGCAAATAATTACAGTTAGTAGGAAGCGTAATTTAATTATGACTCTTTTAAACAGCTGTTTTTCACCCAGTATGAAAGATGGGACTGAGATACAACTTTTCAAGTTACTCCCAAAGTCTCTCTATGCCATACAAGCAATAGCAGAATATGACTCTGAGTTTTACATATAACATAACTGGTTTTTTTGTATGCACTTTAAAGTGTATTTTCCTGACTGGATGTCACTTGTGTAATTTGTGTGCACATGCAACCGTGCATCTAATGCATTGACACATTTTTCACTATTAAAATCTTGGGGCTGTTTCTAAACACTCATATGTGATATAACCGTACAAGTTATTTAAAAGAAGAACAAATAACATAAATACTGAAATACGAAATACGGGTAGTTGCAAACACTGCAGACAGTACCAGCAGATTTGTACTAGACTCTGCATTTATGGTCATTAGTAATGTTTCATGCAAACTCTTAATTTTCCATTGTCACCTTTCATATTTGCTTTGTGCATGTCATGCAGTACTTGAAGATACTGACTGCTCATTTAGCAAAATGTACGAAGGTGGAAAAAATACATAAGCTTGTTTAGTACATATTACAGCAAATGTCACTTCCAGAACATGAGTACTTTTGTAGTAAGCTGTAGCTGTGTAATATTGCTCTTGGCAAATGAAAAAAAGTTATACAAGTAATGGAAGTTGGCGTTTTCTGTATTCCTGTCTTTCCTGGCTCCAAAAAATGCATTTTATGTTACTTTGTATTGTTAATTTTTTAAAACATTTTGTTCTTATTGTTGAGATTACATTTTGTGCTGCTTCTTATTATTAGAGCTTTGATATCAAATGGTCAAATCCTAAGTGGAATTTTAATGAAAGCCAGTTGAGTAGTCGAGTAAGGATGCCATTCTCCAAACATCACATAACTCCTTTTACACCACAATTTTATTTCCTATCTTGAAATTAATATATTGTAAAAACTAGTGATATCATTCCTGGACTTGTAAACAATGTATCTGGTTTCTTAAATAAATGAATTATTTACAGAAAATATCTACATTTAGTGAAACAAAATAGGTAGCAAAAGCAAAAATATAGCCTAAGTAGTAGACTTGTAGTGTTTTTGGAATAAAGGAATTACTAGCCCCATTAGTATAGTTTCCTTTTCAAGGTGAAATGGTGTTGGCTGGAATGGAGAAGAGTTATCTCCTTGCCTGGCTGCTCTCTCCTCATGCTGGCAGTCTGCTTCCAGCACTAGTTACCTTAAGGAGAAAAGTATATTTCAAAGTGGACTTGCTGAGAAAAGCTGATAAATTAATTTGAAAGGAAAATAACATATTGGGAAGAATAAAAAAAATTGGAAATCATAGGGAGTTTTTTGTTGTGGCGATTTTATTATTATTAATTTTACCAAGTTTGTGAGTTTCATTGTGTGTTTTGACTCAAACACAAAAATGTAGAGAGACTCATGACAAAATCAAATCTTAGAATGGAAACTGGAAAATGTTTGCGTCTCTGAAGCACAGAGATTAAAGTATCCACGTCATACTTTTGGACCTAGCTGCACATTCTATTCTGAAAAGATTCTTTAATTAAAGTGTGTTAGTGAATTCTTTCCCTGTTACGTTAGAAGTGAAATAAGGAAGACTTTTTTATCTCCAGTAATTAAAACCATAACGGTGTCAGTATTTAAGAGTAGCTCTCTTATTACATATATTTTAAGATACTGTATGTATTGACATGTAATGGATAATTATATATTTTCATATCATATATATAATTTTATTATGTTTATATATATCACATAGTAACAAAATGGTGGAATCGCAATTTTACTCCTTTGATAAACAGTAATAATAGAGGCACTTAAAAACTAACAGCTTCCAATGTTGTAAAATCTTCTCACAAAATGATTTTTTTATTTTCTTGATAGAGAAAAATGAGAAAGGTAGTGTGAAAGCAGGCAATCTGAAGTACAAAGAAGAACCATCAAAACTACTTTCTGGAAACAAATTTCAAGAGCGTTATTTCGTGTTACGGGAAGGAAACTTTCTTCTTTATAAGGATATGAAGGTACAACAGGCAAACTCTTCAACAAACTCTTAAGGACTTGCTTAAGCTTTCTTTTTCATACAGGAAAAAAACAAAACAAAAACCACCAACAAAAAAAGGCAAATAGATCAACATTTCTGATATTAAATGGCAACTTCTAGAGTCTGGGGTAGAAGTACAACTTTTTTATCTTACTATTTTCATGGATGCTTTAGTAAATGGAGTTCATGTCAGTTGCTCATTTAGCTATTGTAATTATGCATTACTATAAGCTTTAAAATATAAAACCAAACCAATGTTTAGGAATGCCTACAGTTTTTGCTGTGACAAAGTTCTTTGAAAAGCTACTGTAGAGAGCAGTAGTCGAAGTAATATGGTACTTCAGTGAGCTGTATGTGTGTGTTTTTCTTCCCATCTCACACAAAACCTTTATAAATGTGAAGCAACAGTGTTCTTATATGTACAGGTGTCATGACAGAGGAGATTTTAGGAAACAGTAACTCTCAATACACTAGAAAAATCTTCCCCTCTTCCCAACAGTTTTCAGCTGTGTTCTTAGTCCTCAAAAAACTGTTAGTAATAATTATATATAACTCAGGATTCCACAGAAGCAAATTTAGACATACTTAACAGCAGTTTTAAATATTTCATGGGATTTTTTCTTAGAAGAGTGTTTTTTTTGTTTGTTTTTTGTTTGTTTGTTTGTTTGTCTGTTTCTTTTTTTTTGGGGGGGGGGGGTGGGGTGGTAAAGACAGATCCATTGCTCAAGTAAGCTAATGCAAAAGAAATATTATGTCTTCTTGTGATACTGTGGGTCTAATCTTAATTAGAATGACCCTAGAATGTCAA
Organism: Megaceryle torquata; assembly: GCA_024611175.1. NCBI lineage: Eukaryota > Metazoa > Chordata > Aves > Coraciiformes > Cerylidae > Megaceryle > Megaceryle torquata. Next base: position 30,443 of record JANIJG010023841.1, on the reverse strand, counting down.
GAATAATGTCTGATAATATACTGTTAAAGCTCAAGTTGGCACATATGTGAGAATAAATTAAAATGTCTATAAAATCTTAATTGGTATCTTGGAAAGAGTTTAGGATTGTTGTACAACCTTATAATCTGTTTTTTTAATGCCATTCTGATTTATAAAAAAACCTCAGTTCCCCAACTCAGGTGGAGTTTTGAACCCTGTTGCTTTTATATGGCTTTTTTTTTTAATTATTTTTTATTTTTTGTTAAAAAGCAAATAGAAATATTGTTCCGACAATTAATGTATATTGGTTTGGTTTATTTTCTCTTGAGAGATGTGCATCTACTAGTAATCCTCTTATATAATTTTAGTTGTATTTAGTAATTAATAGTAAGAAAGCTTAACTAATTAATTTATACATTCTCATTAACAGCAAATTAGGTTTGTATATGTAGGTGGATATACGTTCTGCTCTGTGTTTCTATGTTCAAGTACAATTATGAAAATAGTGAAAAGTTTTAATTAAATGTTAAATTACAATAATGTCCTAATTGACTGAGGTAACATACCATTTTAACATAGTGTTTTTAAGACATAAGCTCACGCACTAGACAAATGTCTTCCTTAAGGTATGTTTTTGTGAGAAGGATACTGTTTAATTAAATACTATGTTTTGTAGGAGTATGTTTTCATCCTGGCAGTATCCTTGCTTTGAGAGGGAAGTTACACAAGAATACCAATCCTAAAAATGTTATGTGAGGTTGGGTTTTGTTTTGTTTCTTGAATGTTTGTGCCATCTCAGATTGTGTCTTCCCCCCCACAGAGAGGCCCAAAAGAGTCTCACTCAGTCTTCTTGAGAACTTCCTTGTAGATGTGAGGGGTCTTATGTTATGTCAGCTTCTCCTCAAAAGGCAAAGTATCTGAAGCAAATACCATAATTCTGACCATCCTATAGAAGAGCTCATTCAACAGAGGGCAATCCCACTCCTCATCTTCCCTGACTATGTCTTGAAGACCTTGTGTCTATATATTACAGAACTGCAGTTTTGTGAATTGTACCACAGCATCTCCATTATTCCAATTCTATTACAGTTTTGTGACTTTATGTGGACCTCGAGTTCTTAAAGTTTACATCCACTAATAGTGATTAGCACACTTTGTTAATGGGAAAGGAAGAAAAAACATAATGGTCTGTTGGAAAAGAGGGGTGCAGCCCATGAAAGAAGCCTACCTGTGGAGACAGTCATGTGGCATTTTCTCTTTTGCACGTTCTTGATACAATAACTAGAATCTTATTGTATTTGCAGGCTAGCAAACCTGAAAAAGTGTTGCCTGTCAATTCCCTGAAGATATATCTTGGAGTGAAAAAGAAAATGAAACCACCCACAAAGTAAGAATAGAAAATAAGTTAAGCACTGCGTAGCAAGGTACTTGTATCTTCAGGAAGGGGGAATATAAAGCATCATGGAACAAAGAAAAGTCAAGAAGCCAACTGAACTATGCTGAATTAAATTACCCTCTGTAATATTATTTGTTCTGTTTCTATCTCTTTTTTTGTCTTCCATGTTAACTCTTCTTTGCTAGAAAATTACTTTATTGATTGGCTTTTCTTAATCTTAAGTGTATTACCTCTTGTGGATATGTTTGCTGCTAGCTCTCTTGGTTTTGTAGTATGTGCCCTGCATTTCATTGGTGGACACACCTTCCTTGCACAGAAAAAAAAAAAAAAAAAAAAAAAGAAAGAGAAGAGAAAACCAGCTAGTCATGGCCTTTAGTGGCAGTTCCTGTTGTTCATTAGAGTATTTTCCTTTTTCAGAATTCTTGCTATTTTGAAGTTTCTTCTAGCTGAGGACTACAGTGCCCTTTACAAACATCAGTGACTATGTCTCTGGAAAACAGCAGTGAAAAATGACACCTGTTTTTCTCAGGCATGTTTCCAGTGCTTGTTTGGTCAGAGCTGTGACACACTGAGACAATGTACACAGGATCCTATCCTAAGGGGATTCATAACTGGTTGTACCTTTCAAACATATGTGCTCAAACTTTTCTTTTACAGTTGGAACATCAAAACACCCCAAAAAGGCCTGTAAATTTAAAAGCTTCTTTGTGCTAGAGAAAAAGTTTGTGGGATTTTTCTTTTTGTGTTAAGAACAAAAGGAGTAGGAGATTAGTCCAAAATAGGAATAAAAAGATGATGTAAAAAAAACTTTGCAGGTAGGTTCTTTCAGTTAGGTTTTTCAGTCTACTTTCAAAAGTAGACTGTAAAGTCATTCTGGATTTCCAGGAATTTCTGTGTTATTTTCACTTGAGGCTTCATAGTGCACCTACTCCCTTTTATTTTTTCAGCGATTTTTAAATCTCTGTAAACTTGTGTGATTCCTTCTGTGTATAGTACAAACATACCTCTCCCCTCTGACTTCTGCTCTGTAGTGGACTATTTTCTGGGCACTGTCGTAGAAGTTTTACTTCTAGCTGCTTTCAGAAAGTATAGCCACAGCCAAAATGAGTCAAATAGTTAGCCATTATTTGCAGGGCTCAGCTATAACTCTTTGTCCAGAACAGAATGTTCTTTACCTGTGAATCAGCGGTGAGAAAATGAGCAAAATCCATCATCAAACCTACAATTTCATTCTAGATATGCAGTACACATTTAAACTTTGTAAATTCCACACCGCCCCTTGAAAGCACTATATCAAGGTATGAATCTCTGCAGTTTGAGGAATATGTCCATGTCTTGAGTTACTGAAACTAATTTTTAAAATCTTATTTGTTTCAGCTGGGGACTTGCAGTATTTTCTGAAAAGCACCAGTGGTAGGTAAACATTAAACATTTCAACAAATATTAAACACTGAGGTTAAACCAATCATGTGTTTCATTTCAAAATAAGAATGCTTGAATACGAATGGGTATTATTTTACTGGCATATTGACTTTTTGCTATGTTTTTTTAATGAACTGTGTTTTGGTTATCCTTCAGGGTTAGTTGTCTGTCCCCCTTCTGTGGCGACAAAGCATAAGATTTTCATAAATTTAGTTTGACAGATTTTACACCTATTCACATACTTTCAGTGAAGCATGTGCATTGTCTTCAAAGTAGGACAAGGTGATAATCTGAAGTATTTATATTTCCCTCTATTTTTAGGGGAGTGTTAAATATAAACAGTATTCATAAACAAATGTAAGCATTGTCTGTTTAGAAGCCTATTTTTTAATACGTTAAACTGCAACAGTTGTTCTTGTTGGTTTTCTTGTTAATTATATATTGATTTCTAGGTATATATGTTGTGATGGACAAGATGTGCAGATGGAGTGGATGATCAGTATTTTTACTGCACAGGTACTAATCTGATCAAAGAACTGTAACTTTTATTACTGTTATGAAAATCCCATTAAACTATGATATGTAAGTCATGGATATCTTATAGATAAAGTTGTAATACCATTAAAGGTTCTGGAATACTCAATATTGTAAAACTGCAGAAAGATGGGTCTTAGTCTATGAAGCCTATTATTTATAATGTCATTTTCATATGAAATCTGAATGCTTTGAACTTCAGAGAGAAGGACATTATGGCTGGTTTTTTTAGTGTGGGTTTTGTTATGTTTTGTTGTTGTCTGGGGTTTTGTTTTGTTTTGTGTGTGTTTGTTTGTTGTTTTCTTCCTGTTGTGTTGTAAAAAAAAAGCTGGTTAAAGATGTTTCCTTTTCAGCAATAGACTTCTGGGTGAAGTTCTGGCCATTGACCTAAAGGGTGCATCTGTGTGCCACAATGCCCAAGGGCTATTTTTCTGCTCACTAGTTTGGATGCTGCATGCAAAGTCGTCATGAAAGTAGGGTGTCCTGTTTAAAAACGTAGTGGTGTGAACTAGCTTTGTTGAGGAGCTGTCCCAATACAACTGTATTACTCTGGTATATAGGTTAGCTTAGTTAACACTGACAATTAATTTGTTGGATAGGCATTATCCTAAATTAAGTAATCTGCTTGCTACTAGATTGTGAGTAAAGAGGGTGTACATTTGAGTGCCATGTAACACATTCTTCCAAATGGAGTTTAATATTTTCATAGGAAGAAGTGGGAGTAGAAGAGATGGGAAGAATTCAACCTGACAGGAGACTGGAACATAGTTTAATGGCTTAGAAGGATTTTGTATTTGTGTCAGATTTTTCTTGTCTTTCCCGTGATGTTTAAGGAACTTCGGGGAATATCACTGTGAATAAACATCACTAGATTTATGATTATCTGTGAGCTTTACTTATTATATAAAGCGGACTAGGCACAAGACTGTTGTAATACTGACTTCTTAGAGACTTCCTAGAACAGAATCTGGCCTTCATAAGTAGTAGTGCTAGACATATAATGCACGCCTTGTAATAAGACTTCCGAATTTTTGTCTTATTCAGCTCCCTTAACTGAAGTAAGTACTGTAGTTTCTATGGAAACAATCACTGGTCCTGGCATACATCTCATGGGCATAACATGAGCAGTGTCACAACAAATAGGCTCAGAGGTTATTGATATAGGCTACTTAGAAATAACTCATACAAACTTGGTAACTGTTGAAGTCCTTTTGATGTAAAATCACAAGAAGGGCAATTTATTAGGATTCTGATCAGGTAGTGTGGGATGTAGAATATTCCTCTGACAATACAGATAAAAAAACAGAGACGCTGCTCAATGTTCAGGATTTTTTTTTTTTTTCTAAAAAAACCCAAACGAAACCAAACCAAACCAAAACCCCACAAACAAACCCAAAAACAAAACCCAAAACAAAAAACAAAACAAATAACAAAACAAAAAAAAACACCAACACTTTTTTTTTTTAAAGTACTATGAATTAATAATACTGGTTTGGGTTATTTTCTAAACTTTATTCCAATGAATGAACAGTATAATAAATTAACAGAACTAATGAGCTACATTGAGAGGGGTTTTTGGTTTTGTTTTGGGGTTATTTGGTATATTTGCCCCCTCTCCCCCCTGTTGCCTGATAATGTTTATTCCTGTAATATAAATAGAGCAGTAATTCCTGTAATATAAATAGCTAAGTGTAGGTACCACTGTAATCTAGTAATAAGAGTACTTTTGATATAGAAAATCAAGTTAGCCTGGAGGTTATTAATCTTGAACTTCAAGCTGGTGAGTTCTAATTAGGTTTGAAGGAAGACAATTGTTTCTTTCAGTTCTATGCAAAATCATCCTGAAAAGTATGACTGAAACTAGATTATTGAATTCTATAACAGTTTTGTACAAAATCACTTAAGAGCATACATAGCCTAGAGTTAGAAGTAATTAACTGATATGAAGATGTACACTATATTCTTCCAGTTCTATTGCCTTTGAGCAACTTGGGAGAGGTACATTATATTACCATGAGGTACAGTTAAGCAGATAGGGCAAACCTACGAATAAATACATTTATGATGTGGTCTAATATGTTGCTGGTATTTCTGATGTACTTTCCCAGAGTTGTATTTAAAGAAATTTTACAGACACAAAAGGAAATCAGGCTTCTTAACTGACAGGGATAGTTTCCTTAAGCTTGCTAAGAATTAAGGGAGGCAGTTTCCATCAGAAGCTCCATCTCCATAAAACTATGAATCTAAACCATATTTTTTCTAAATTTGGAATTGGACCTTCTGGTTTCAAGACTCCTATTCTAAGCCAATCATCACTGATTCTGATAGCTTTTTAATAGTAATGCTGTTTTTACTTGCAGACCATTTGCATGATCACAGCTCCACAATTGAATTTTGTATACAGTCTTGAAGAGACTTGTTACTTCATGGATTTGCAAAACTGAATACCATTTAAAAAAAAAAAAAAAGGAAGATACTAAAGATCCTGACATTAGTGAAAAGAAATCTATAATAGATCTGGACAGTGTCACAGAATTTTTTATGTAAGAAGGGACTTCTGGGGATTATCTGGTCAAATTGCTCTGTTTGATGCAGGGTCAGCTAAAGCAGGTTGCTCAGGCCTGTGTCCAGTCAGGTTTGAAGTACTGGAGACTCTTCAATCTCTGTAGACAATTTCTTCCAGTGTTTAAGCACTCTCACAGTAAAAAAAGTTGTGGTTTTTGGTTGTTTTGGTGGGGGGGGTTTGTTTGTTGGTGGTTTTTTTATGTTTGTTTTGTTTGCTTTGGGGTTTTGTTTTGGGTAGTGGGTTTTTTTGTTGTTGTTGTAGGGTTGGGTTTTCTTTGTGTTTTTTTGGTTGGTTGGTTTTTTATGTTCAGATACAATTTCTTGTTTCCTAATTATCAAAACTGATGCTTTGGATTAATATTTTGCCAATATTTACACAAAGTATTTTCAGCTTTCATTAGGGTTCCTCTGCAGTTCTGACTTGCCAATTTCCTTTGGAGTTGTGCTGATTTAGCTTCATACACTCATCTCCAAGCTTTAGAGACTGTTCTTCTGTAGGCCTCATATGTTCTCTTTGATCCACAGAATCTCATGTTGAAGCTTATTCAGGAAAATACTCTTACACTGCCTTGTCCTCAGAGCTGTCTTTCTGGTTATCATTAAGATCACCAGAGGACACTGAGCTTCAAGCACATGTGATCAAATTTCTGCATGAGAAATCCTACATGATCTGTTAATGAAAGCTTGTTATAGACTTCTTACATAAAGAGGTTTTAAGATTTTATTTGAAATACTCAGTTGATAGTTTTGGGGTTTTTTTCTTCCCTTCTCTTCCCAGTTATGTTTTTCACTCACAGTGAAGCTTCTCACTTTGGATATCTCCACAAAACTGACCTTTTTCAGTAGAGCTAAAGCAAAGACTATTATTGAAGCCAGATCTGTTTATTTGTAGATTGTGGTTTTGGAACATTCAGAATGTCAAACCATTTCCTTTATGGTGACACATGTTGTTATTGTAGGTTAAGCGATGATTTTCTCAAAAATTATTAATATAAATTTTGAAACAATTGTTTGCAAATTGGAGTAGTTTTATTTCAAAAACTATTGTTGAGACTTCTGAAGGCATGTGGAATTTTGAAATTATGAATCAATTTAATGTGTGTGTCTCATTTAATTATACTCCATATTCTTAGAATATATTGTAATAATAATATAGAGGAAAGATGTTTGATAGATGAAAATTGTATAAAGACATTTTGGTTCTATTCACTCAATGTTATACAGAACTTAAAAAATATTAACATTATTTTAAGCACCATAATGTTTTCCCCCTTCTCCCACAAGAGGAGGGCATGATAGCTTTTTCCAAGAGAGCCTTAGATACAAAAGAATGTTGGAAATTTATGAAATTCCACATAAAAAATAAGGAATAATATTGTTCTTCAGCATGCAGATATATGGCCACCTGCTGGAAAAGCAAGAAAACAGTCTATAACTAAAAGTCCAAAGATTGGAGGCTTACCACTAATTCCCATTCATCAGGAGAACGCTTGTAAAATCAGTGGCACTACAGAAGTAAGTGGGATTTAATCTTGGTGTAGAACATCTAACCACAAGGCTGTACTTTTAAATAGTCCAGTAATAATGAACTCTCTGGAGATGGATAAACATAAAATGTAGATGTTCTTATTATCAATGTCCTTTTCATTGTTTTGTCATTAAAGGAACAGCTAGGACAATTTAATTGTAACCTAAATTTGTGTCAACTCTTTGGCTGTTCAGTAACTAAATAGTGGATTTTTATTTGTTTGGGATTTTTCTGAGCAATGGTCATTCATTAAAAGTAAATAGTACTTTTACCTGGAAATATAATGCACGTTATTACAGTGCACTTTATGAAAGTTTTGTTTTAATACGGTCCTTGAAAACTGGCCTGCATGCACATTCTACCATATCTTTTATTCTGACTAAAGATAAGTGCAGTCTTTTAGTTATCTGCTCTGTGAATGTAATAGAAAATCTCAGATGGAACCAGCTGTGATACCTTTAAGTTGAAATATAATTAGTCTCTAAGAAAAGCAAGAGGGTTTATTTACATCTCTTTGCGGAGACTGAACTGTGTCACTATTATGTGCACTAGTGATATGTCTCAACCTCATTGTACTAGCTTGAGAATAATTTCTAGTATCCACATGGAGATACTAATGCTTGTGGGGAGGATTTATTTGCCTTATTTCCAGCTGAGGAGAAGCAGTGGTGGTGTTCCACTTGGGAAAAATAGTGGTAACTAACTGAATACAGCAGAAAACAAGCATTGACACAAAATATCTTGGTCCTTTCACTGTATGCAGTATTATTTCTTGCATGTTTTAGATCTTGAAGGGAGGTAAGTAATAAGGTGCGTGCTATCACCACTTACAGAAACAGTGGTTCAGTTGCAGATTGGTGAAGCTGACTCAGTTCCATAGCAAAGCAAAGGTAGAAGTAGTGCTTCATCTAAAAGGTGACTCCATAATTTTTTTTGTTACATTTTCTTCAGTCATTTCTTCTCTTCCTTACCAAATGAGTATAATATAGTGTGAATACAATCATAGTTTTTCTATTTTGTTTAATTTAACCTTCTTTCAGAAAGTATTTTTGCAATTATTTGAGAAGTTACTTCGAATGTTTGCATTTTTAAACTTTTTTTTTAATGAAAGTAAATCATAGGTCACATCATTCAAAAAAATTCATAACTCTTAAGTATTACTCTTACTTGTCCTTTATGCAGTTACAGTTGAGATCTCAGACACATTCTATGAGATGGATACAAATTCAGACATTCTAGGATAAAGCTTTTATTGGATTTTGAACTCTGGGATTAAAAATATTTAATGTTATAGTACTAGAGTTATGTTTTTATTATTTTATTTTCATTATGTGCTTCATTAGGAAGGACTCTGATGTTTTGTAAACTGCAATTGGAGGAAGTCTGCATTTAAATTTAAAAGTAGAAGTTCACAGTCTTCATTTTTTATGCCATGACTATACATTGAGAATTTTTATGCAAAGCATAATCATAGAATGTTAGGGGTTGGAAGGGACCTCCAAAGATTGACTCCAACCCCACTGACAGAGTAGGACAAAACTAGAGTGATTGTGCAGAAATGCATCCGGACAGGTCTTGAAAGTCTCCAGAGAAGGATCCTTCACAATCCCTCTGGGGATTCTGTTCCAATGCTTTACATTAGTATACTTTAGGAAGATTAACACAACATTCTATAATGGAAAATGAAAACTTTTTTTTTCTTTGTCACATGGAAAGCCAAAACTGAAATTAACAATAAAATAGTGGTGGAAAGTAGGTGTATTATGTGGTTTGGTAAGGAGAAATATTGTACAGCAGTGTAGTCAGTAAAGCAGTAGAGATCTATTTCAAGGCCACTCCTTCAGTCTTTCCATAGATTTGTAGTACTTCAACAACCAAAAATATCTCCATTTTCAAGCATTAGGGAGTAGTAAAAAGAGCTAGCATTTTCTGAACAATGGTTTATGAGAAATGGAGGCCTGCTTATAGATCCATGCATAAACTTGTAGTAGAAGTGTGATCAATGTTGCATACATAGTGCATTTAAAATATGCATATTTCTCATGTAGAATCATGTAACTAAAATAGAAATACATTGCTTTGTATCTGCACTAAGTCTGTAATTTTATTCAAAAGTACAGGAAGATTGATGCATGAGGAAAACTTTCTTTCAAGCCATGGTCAAATACCGTCATGACTTATAATAGTTTATACTTGTGTAGCATTTTGGAAGGAACAGTATGTCACAGGGATAATAGTAAATGCAAACAGGTGGAGTTGCTCCATTTTTTGTTAGGCTTTGGGGTGGTTTGGTTTTTGGGTTTGGTTGGTTGGTTGGGGTTTTTTTGGGTTTTGGTTTGGTGGGTTTTTTTGTTTTGGGGGTTTTTTTGTTTGTTGTTTTTTGGGGTTTTTTGTTTGTTTTGTTTTGTTTTTTCTTTCTGGTGATGTGCAGGAAAAAAAATTAAAAATATAGTTAGATGTACATATTATTAGCAATTGAGGGAAGGAATCAAATGCTTGATTAGAAGGCTAAAATTTAGAGGCATATAGCTGCTTCTAACACAAAATTATTGCTTTTCGCATTCTGGGCTATTGGAAGAAAAGTACAGATTCCAGCAGAGTGGTTTAGAGCACATGACTAACAATGGGCAGTGGATCAAGTACTAAGAAATAATAATACAGTTGATTTAGCAGTTTTGTTCACACATCATTTTGGTATGTTATTTATAAGGGGAACTGTTTCTAACTGTAACTGTTAGTGCTCTAACTTGAAAAACAGAATTAGGCTCCATCAATTTACTATTCTTATGATGCAAATTTCGGGAAATTAGGATTTCTGTATATACTAAATCTACTTTTAAAGTTCAAAATGTTGAGGAGTAGTCTGTGTTAAGGGGCTACATGATAGTACTTCTCTGTTTCAGAGAAGTAGTGAACCTTTAAATGTGAGTGCTGTATTTGATCTGTTCCTACTTCCAACATAGAGGGATCCTGCTATACCCAATTTAGCAGGAGAACTATGCTTATTTCAGAAGTGTAGCTGGTATTTTTCTTCTCAAAAGATGTAAAATTGAAACATGATATAAAAAATTCTGTAAATAGAAGATTCTTGCTTGTGGCTGAATTTTATGAGTTTTTAACTGTAGTTAAAAATTTTTAATAATTTACAGTGTAGTTTGCTGAGTAACAGTGAGTAACTTGGTGTGTTACTGAGTTTTCTGAAAAGTACTGCATGATAATTTACATTTTACATATTGTGTGTATATTATCACAGGATTTTATGGAGTTATTCATCCACAACATATGAGCAAGTTGTCTCATAGATACCCTATTGATACCTCATATATATTAAAAGAGACATGAAAAAATATTCAAACCCTAGAGAGGTGCAAATTTAAATACATCTACATGAGTGTTCTAGTTAGGAGTGCTCTTCCCTTGGTTCCCATTTACTGTGTATTGCTTCATATTGTGGAGTGGTTCTGGAACATATTGGATTGCTCTCAGGTGAAACTGAAGTTGAAGTTGTTCTGCAGTAGTATATCTAATACACTGCAGTCAAAAATAGGCCTTCTGCTGGTAGGAGAAAGCTAAAGCTAGTCTGAATTGTACTTAAAGCCCCAAAACATAATGGCCCTGAAATTGTGTTAGTGTGGATGTTGGGTTCTCAGCACTTTCTTTCACTGTACAGATGTGCTTCTACTGGGTCACACCAGTTGCAAATTTAGATGCAGTGTTTTATTTACCTTTTTTTCCCCTACATCTTAAGAACTTAAAACCAGCCCTCCAATATGGAACAATTGTATTGCCATCAGTTTGTTGTCTTATCTGAGTTTCCAGTATGTTCCCAGTATAAAATTGCTAGCCAAAATTTCAAAAAGCAGTCTTTATAATTTATCAGGTAATACTGCACAGCTTCTGAATATGTCTGTGATCATGTAAAATTATCTCTTGAACACTCATGTAGCTCAGTCATTAATTTATCAAAAGTGCAACATCCTGACTTGTATTTCTTTGGGTTAAGAGTTCTAAGGGTTTTTAAGAGATATGGATCTGCTGTAAAACATTAAAATTTAGTCTACTGTGGAAGTAGGAAAAATCTAATTGACTATGTGAAAATGAATGTCTTCATTGTTATGGTACATTTAAATTGAAAGATTTATGTAATTTCCAGAAGCATCGCTAATTGAGAAAATATGCTCACTAAAATGCTTACTGAATGATAATAGCACAATTTGTAGGAATTTAACACTATTAACTGTGCTGTCTCAGCTCTTGAGTAAAATTTATTGTTCTTTTAAACCGTTATGTGAAAGTAATGAGCAAAAAATTTAAACTAAATATTATTGAGTATTGTGTGAATGATCTTATTTCTCTTCTCCTGTTTTGCTCAGAATATAGAACAGCAACCTGGGAACCCAAAATGCAGTGAGCATCTTGAAAATTACTTTCTGGAAGAAAGAAAAAACTTGAAAGAAAAAGCATCTATTGTGGCACAATGTTTGGAACGGAAGGAGGAGAAAGTGCGAAATCATACAAAAACACACCGTGGCTTGATCTCTGTTGAGGATGTAGGTGCAGGGATGACTGACCTACACCAAAGACCACATAAGGCACTGAAGAAAAGTAAGAACAAACCAAACAAAACTGCTTTGGAATTAGATAACAAATTGCCATCAAATGTAATTCAGGAACTAAATACGGTGCTGCAGAAGAACAGAGCACTTACTGATGAAACCTCCAGCTGATTTCCTGAGTTTGAAGGGTTTTATATATGTGTGTGTGTATTTTCTGGGCCAAAGTAGCCTTTTTTTGATGTATGCAGTTTGTACAATGTAGAGGAAATATAATTTGTTAATATACAGCTGTTGATTTTGTATATGCATATGCCACATTATAATTTAAGACTGAACTGGGAGAACTAGTTTTGTAAAACTGAAAATCGGAGGTTTCCTGTGCAGTACAATGACACCAGCGTTTTGCCTGTTATTTTTTGTTGCAGATTTTGTTTGATATAATAATTCCAATCACTATCAAAAGTGTTTGCTCTGTTTATATACTGTACCATCTTGTAAGTATTTGAGACATATTTTTGGAAGGAAGATAAGATATACACCGAAATTCCTACTGTGGCCTGCAATATTTTTGTCTAACACTATAAAATGAGTAACATCTGCTTTGAAAAGTGACTTTTTTAAAATTTTTTTTTAATTTTTAGAATGATCACTGTTATTTAAGAATTATATTAGTGTCTGCTTCCACAGATTTTTTCCTCTGACAGAGCAGCATGTGAAAGAATCAAAAGGGAGGGGAATGTAGTAGATAAGACAATGTATTAGTTCTCAAAACTGTGTCTATTTTCTGTGATCTAATTATGACATCTAAGCAATGAGAGAGAATACTGAAGGTGACAGAAGTCTTCAAAGCAACATCTTATTTAAAAGGGTATTTGAATTGGAAAAGTAACATCATCTCTTTTTGCTCAACAGGCTGAAGTAATTTTACAAAAAGACCTTGGTTAGCTCAGTGTGACAAAGGCAGACTTTTCTGTCATTGGGCAGAGTTTGCTCGATGCTGTCAAAGTTGCTGGCATCTGATAATATTCACATAAGAAATTAATTTCCTTAAGAAAAAAATGGTCCCCATACAAGCATATCTATCAGAAGAGTACTAACTCAATTAAGAAGTGACAGTTACTAAATGGGTGAGGAGATTAACCCCTCCCTTTACCATGAGGACAAAGGTGAACAGATGGTGTTTCCAGGAACTAGGTAATGCTTGTTGTGCAACTGTAGCAGGGCTGCTCTTCTGTGTGAGGAGAGGTCTCAAGGTTGAGACAACAGCCTCATTTGCTGCATTCTGAGTGTGTTTGTAGCAGGTCCTGTGTACTAACCTAGGTGAACAATTAAATTACTTGGATTTCTTCAGCTGTTTTGTGGATCTCTCCTTCACTTATCCCATGGCATTGCCTCATTCCTCTCTCATGGCATACCCCAGTTTGTACTTTGTCCCATAACAGCTGGATAGGTAAAAGGCACTGCTGTACTGAGGCTGATTCCAGGTGTTGGAGATGCTGTCTGGTTAAGCAATAGGTCCAACAGAGCAGAGGGCTAATGAGCTCACACTGCACCTTTGCTTCAGAGGAGGCATTGTTAACAGTATATGCTATATTTTGCAGCTCTCCCTTTTCTGGTCTGAATAGCCAATCTGCCACAGATTTTCACCAGCCTTTTAAGAATTCACTGATGCCTTTAGTGTTCCTCGAATTTGTTTCAAATTGTTTGGACCTCTTAGTGTTGAAGAGAGAATGTTAAACTCTTTCTTGTTTATTGGAAATTGTTCTAAATAGCCTCTTAATTCCTTAACATTTCAGAGGAAAAAAATCAGTCAGCATTGATGATACTTGATTTTTATTAATGAATAGTTTTGAGGATGCTTTATCTTGCTCCTGAACTTCTTCCCATATAGAAGCAATATGCTCACTTACTCCCTTTACTATTTTTGGTAATCACAGGTGCTGTAACATCTCTCACATCATTTACTTCTACTCTTGATTACATTGAGCAATTTAATTGGAAAAAAAAATTGTTTGATTGAAGAAATTAGACAAATTACTTGATGTATCTGGCAAGTCTTCTATGAATTACAGGGAAAATGAGATCAAATGCAAATATTTTATAGTGTTTTGTATTTATTCTTCTGGAATGTAGCACTGAGAAAGCAAGTTTAGTCTTTAGACTTTGCACTTACCATATTTGACCAGTTGTTAAATCTGAAATGAGTTTGTAGATTTTAATTTTCTCAGTGCACTATTGACTGGTTTGCTATCTTTAATTTGTAATTGAGCCTCATAATTATTGAGGCCCTGTCTCAAGAAGCATATAAGCCTGAACTTAAATTTTATTAACTAAATCCAGTGCTTATTGTTCAAATAAGCACATTCTTAAATGCTGATTTGAATTGAGGCCTAATGCCATCAGGAAAAATCACTTTACTTTCTGTCTGAGGCTAGACCTGAATGTATTGTTTACAGGTTTTTTTATTTGCAAATATTTTTCAGTACTGAATTATAGATGCTCTATTGTTTATCTTTTTATTGGGTTCTTAAAAATGACATTCAACCTCAATGCTGAAAACCTCATGGATCATTTAAATCCCTACACTAATGGAATAAATGGAGCAATGTAAGGGTTTTGTGCATTGAAGTGAATATGTCCATGAAGAAAATGTTTTGTCTGTTGTGTTTATTTTTTTTGTTTGTTTCGTTTGTTTTGGGTTTTTGTTTTGTTTTGTTTTTACTGGATCTAAGGACTACAGGAACATTTGTTCTATTTCAAAAGTATCTGTATAGCTGTTGTTAAGAGGCCCTAAAAATCAAGATAAAAGATGTTTACTAAAATATATTTAAATTTAAGTTTGTATGTATATATGCACAAATACATTATGTATGTGTATACGTATATACAATTATGTATATATATACAGAGACACAGAATGGTGATAGTGTTAACCCAAGGAAAATTTATTTGTGAAAGTAGAAATTATATTTGCAATTAATTATTTCAAATACATCTCAAAGTTTCAGACCAATTATCTGACATATCATTGTTGCACTACAAATTTCAGACTGATTTAAGACCTACAGAAAAAATCTGTTTTGTTGCAATACATTTATAGCTGCTGTCCTTTTATTGTTCCTGTGCCATGTTGTGGAGCTGTAAAGGAATTGTAATTTTTAGAGGATAAATGGTAACTATTTGAATAAATGCCCTTTTTCTGAAATAGGCAATGGCTTTTTTTTTTTTTTCAGATTAA